>NIPQ01018932.1:0-20744 GCA_002806875.1 Lepidotrigona ventralis hoosana
AAAAAAAAAAAAAAAAAAAAAAAAAAAAAAAAAAAAAAAAGAGCAGATTAGATTAGCTATTCCTTCGTTCGAGTTCGAAGCAGTTGTTGTTGTTGCAACAATTTGCAACAAACGACGGATACCCACCGGTGTCGGCTTATGCTTACGCTCGCACTGTTAGAGTAGTATACCTAATTCGTAAGCGTGCGTTCTCGTCTCTCATTGTGCGTAAAACGGCGCACGAACCGGAACAGGTCAAAGAGAGCAGGCTTTGCCGAGGAAAGTCAAATACTTAAGAGTGTTTAGACAAGCTGTCACGCAGCAACAATGGGGTTTATGTCGTGTTGTAAATATATCCAGGGGAGATTCTTTCCTTTTAGTTGCTCTGGCGCACGTTAACGGAACGCAGGCATCTCCAATCGATCTCGTTGCCCTAACCCTTAAAAGGTAAAGCCTGTTGACACGAAGCATCAAACTTATCTGCAGTTTACTGAGGATTTTTACGCAAATTCGTATGTCTCACGAAAATGATGAAAAGAATTTACATATTATATTTATTTATTACATGTAATATCATATATTTGTAAATTTAATATAATATATAATTTAATATAATATAATATTTGTAAATTTAATATAATATAATATTTGTAAATTTAATATAATATTATAATATTTGTAAATTTAATATAATATTATAATATTTGCAAATTTACAAATATTATAATATTTATAAATTTAATATAATATTATAATATTTGCAATTTTATCAATTTAAATATCATATTAGATACTACATATTATGTTTTGAGTATTTTTATATTTTCCATAAATGTTATGAGTATTTGTATATATTACAGCATTTATATTCGAGCTATATAATAATTTTTATTTTATTTGCTGCTAGTGATCTTTCGCCTCTACGTTTAGTAATAATTTCATTTAAAAACAACATAAAAATTAACCTGCACGCGTTAGTACATTTGAGATCGACTTTGGTCGAGAAAATAAATTTCTCTTTCTCTCAGATTTTTATATATCATTGTAAATTCACGTTATTGCGATTTTAGCATCAGTAAAAAAGTGCTTTTACTCTCTTTTTCTTTTTTCTTTTTAAATATGAGAATTGTAGTTGCCATTCGTTTAACAGGGATGGGAAAATCGACAATCTGAAAAACACGGTTCTTATTCTTAAAAGGATACAGTTAGGTTATGTTTCTTTTTTTTTTTTTTTTCTATGAAAAAAATTTTATTCGACACAGAGGGAAGCACGATGATAATTTCTTTTTCCAACTGGAGGAACTTCAAGGTCAATTTCCCTGTTCTTTTCATCCATTCAATTAACCTACGTACGTCGAAAAATGATCAACTCAGCAGCTTGGAACAAAACTCTCGTCAAATTTAATCGAAATAGAATCGAGCAATCCTAATCGTTACACATGGTCCGATCGTGAACAGGGACAAGGACGCAGGGAGAGACAAAGGACGAGTTTGGGTTTCTATCGGACGTGGACTCCCCCCTCTCTCTCTTTCTCTCTCTCTCTCTCTCTCTCTCTCGTGTGACAAGTTAACTGCGCGGCTAGATTATTGTCGAAATGCATTCGCGTGCGACAAAGCGTCGCGGCGTACACGACAGCATCCATACACTGTGTACAGTTTGACCGATAGGCGAGATCTTTGGCCAAGTAAACACGGTTAATGGAGTCGTTGCTCGGTGGGCTAAGCCAACGCGTCGCATGTATACAAGTTGAGCAGAGAGAGAGAGAGAGAGAGAGAGAGAAAGAGAGAGGGAGAGAGCGTTAGAGTCTGCAGGCCTGGCTGGCTAGAGAGGGTATATATGCACGTTAATACGTTTGATACCTTGACTGCGTAATCTTTCGCAGGGGCAGGAGGTAATTAGCAGTAACGGACAGTTACGTCCGATATACGAACAATGGAACATTGCCGATGCGATGGGAATAGGAAGAGGGTGATGGCTGAGCGAGTATGATAAATGAACGGCGCCTGACAAGCGGCCATCGTTGCTCAATGATGGATGGTCGACGGGTCCGCTCCCTAATTATTTCATACTTTGCAATCAGAACGATAATCCATCCGCGGTACCTGCAGCCTGTCACGGATAAATCATCGGTTATCATTTCTGAGTCACAACACGTGTGTGCGAGGCCTGGCGTCACAAACAATCGGCGGAGAGCCTCGTAGCGACGCATTAGCGTCAAGGCGAGTCGTTAATTCTACCCCATCGAGTATCACCGCCGATATCTCGCTTCGGCCTCCGCCCGAAATCGCCTCGCCCACCGTCATATGAATTTCCAATTTCGGCAAGAAACGTCCCCGTCTCTCTGCCCTACTTCTTCCCTTGCAATCTATTCTCTTCTACATTTTCTAACATTTCCACCTTCGCAAGAACGAACATCGATCGTTTCGAACTTTCAACTTTTGATTCATTTCATCTTTCGCAAACTGCGCCGCAACAGTCTATAATTTTGAGCCAGCGAAGACGTTATCGTGAATTTTGCTTTGAATTTGCTTTCGTCGCATTACGTGTACTTTGTACATTTAGTTTGTTCCAACACACATTTGCAATTTTCTATAGTCCCCTATTCGAGCACATCGTGACGATGCCTCCAGTTTGTTTGCAACAGCGAATATCGATCGTCTCGCTTGGCCAAGTGTAACTCATTCGAGTTCGCTGAAAAAAATGATCTCATCTGGCCTCATGGCGAATGTCGTTAATTGTAGCGATTAATAATAGCGAATAATCATAATCGAGCCATCAGGGTGTCCACGAACTTATTTCCACGTCGTGACAATTTTCTCAATGTTGTGGGAATTGGACTTTGGAATTGGAAACGGAAATGTTGCTCCATTCCAACAAGAAACTAACGTAAAACAGTAGCGATTGTGAGTAAAGTGACTTGAAAAAAAAGCCAAGCTATTTCTTTCAATAGTAAGATAGTTGAAGCAGCAAGCTAGTGCCATTATTTTACGATAACGTAAAAATTAACTCTTATTTTCTATTCACGCGGAATGCAACGAAAATACACGCAAGTTGAACTGTTAAAACGAAGCAAGTAGTATTCTCCCTAATTTTGGACTTGTGCCAATCGTCGATTTACAGGTTCATATGAATTTTCCATTTTCTGTACCATTCTCTTTACTTTCTGTATTTAGTTTCTAATTTTCTTTTTTTCTTTTCCATTTGTGAAACAAACGAACATCAATTATATCACTTGGCTCTAGCGAAGTATGATAATTTCTTGGAAAACGGTTTCACTTATCCTCCGTCGAATCAGGAACTCAGCAAAATCGGCCATCGTTTTATGAACTTTCGATTGATTCCAAGGACACGTGGAACAATTGCACGATGATACGACTTTCTATAGTTTGTCCCGTGGTGCAACACCGCCTCTAGTTTATGTAATAGCTATTTATAAGAACAAATATCGATTGTTTCTCTGTCGACTATAACGAAGTGCAGTTCGTAGTTTCCCCCGAGAAGTGATTTCATTTCTGCGCATTTGTCGAACGAACGTCCGCAGAATGAGATTTAATTGATACAAGATATTCTTAACAGGTGGATTATTATTTTCACCTCGTCACACGGTTTTGTCTATTAATTTTGTTTTCGCTCTTTGCAGCACAGAAATAAATCCATATCATTAAAGATACGTCACTATTAAATCGGAAAATATACATAAAGGACGAAAATAAATAGATACGTATTATTTATTGAAACGTGTTTTGATATGCCTGGCCTAAAATGAGACATGCATAATAAAACCAGCTGCTCAAAAATGAAATATCGAGATCAATAATTTTGCAGCTACGATTCACTATGTTTAAACGTGAAAACGACTCATTCAATTTTTGCCTTTTTTATCATTAGTAACCATGAATTATCACGTGTCTATAGAAATGTTATTGATTAAAAAATTCTTGTATCGAACGATCGTAAAAGTTGAAAATAGAATACAAGCGATCACATTTTAACCCTTGTGTTATTCTCCAGCAAGACGCGCACAGTAATTATTATCATCGTCCAGAGCGAAGTTTCGAAATCCCAGCCAGTCCAAATATCTTGAAACGTTTTCTGTTGCAGTTTCAGCACTCAAGCATGGCGGCACTCATGGAGAAATCAACTTAAACTCAACGACGTCTGACTGGCTGGAATGACTCACGGCGGCCTTGTCTTTCGATAGCTGTGCAACACAAGGTCGAAACACAAGGTCGAAATGATCTCTGGGAAATTCTGCAATTATTCGAAGAAATTTTTCAAGTGGGAAATCACTTATTTTATTTCAAATTTACAATCTAATTAAATTTGCTGTCAGATCATTCGCACGTAGGAAAAGCAAAAGTACGTTTTCGTCTTTTTATTTCCAGCCAGTATGTGTTAAAAAAATGTAATGGCAACACTTACGGTGTGTTTTCCACAAGGACTCTTCAATTATTCATGCCGAGAAATATCAAAACAGTCGGTACACGTGTTCGAAATGCGAATTTGCAACGGAAACAGCTTGGACGGAGGTCAATAAGTGCTGCGAATGGAAACGTCAATGGCATTCCACGCCCGTAAGAATGAGAAACGCATAATTTATGGCAGTGCTTATTTTACGAGCCTTGCCGAGTTCTACGATTTTCTATTTGCGTTAGCCGTCGACGTATAACGCCTGCCTCTTTATGATCCTTTTCTTCGTAGTCCTCCTCGATTCCTAACCTCTCCGCATGAATTGGAGATGGATTTTACGGTGGTGTCTTGATTATTATTGATTTACCCTGGACAATATAGAACCGTCTCCATGAACGATGTACGATGCATTACGGTGAATTTCATTACGCTGTAATCGCTTTGTCAAGGAAATCCTTCGGTTTCGTTCCTTTGAAGTATCACTCCCATAGTGTTTCATAGAACTTCACGTCACATTGTTGAACTTGGAGCTTCAGGGGAAATTATCTCGAGGAATTTTTCTTTTTTTTTTTTTTGTTTGTTTATTTCGTATTTTGCGGCCAATTCTAAGCGCAAACTTAGTCTCGGTGTTTGAATTTTGGGGAACTTTTTCGTGTTACACTTTGCTTCATCGATCGAGAACCTCATTTGTGTGATATTCGCCGTGGGAACAACTTAGTTTATAATTTATAGAATAGAGATTCAAGTTTATATAAGCAAGATGGGGATTCAAATTTAATTCAAATCAACGGAGCACTGTATTTTCCTTCATAATCTCCTCGTCGGATTACGCAAAGTTACAATTAAAAATGTGTTCACTAAAAATATTAAATATACGAGGAAATGTGCTAATTAATTATTAAATTCAATTTGATTTGGTTCTTTTTTTTATAAAATAGCCAATTACTGAGCATCTAGCTAAATATTCTTTTCAAAGGAACTAGAATTTTACAAACTACAGTATTAGCCATTTTTTTTCTTTTTGACCAAATTTCTTTTCACTTCATACTTTTGTGCCGTTTCAGTCTCAAATTATCCTAAATCGATTTCTTTTAATTTTTACGTCTGTAAATAACAAATTTAAGCAGAATTTCACCAGAATTTTTACTTAATAAACACGGTCAACAGGTTAAAAACACATAAGTTATTACGAATACGTTGTTTTTAATACTCCAGCGCGATGATCGCCTTTGTCAGATTGGAAACGATAGGGTGCAGTTCACATTAGTTCCGTGTAGATCCCATCTTCTCGTAAAAGCGATACCGATGCCAGGAGCGATCCGAGGTCGAGCTAATAATTTGGAGAACACCCCTGAAATGTGCCGCCGAGCAAACAATTGAGCCGGCCGTGTCTAATTGCCGCTGATGATTTCCAAACTGCCCGTCATCTTCTAGCTAATAAATGGATACAGCCGATCCCCCTAAGTAGTACAAGATCCAGCCACTATTATTTTCGACGAAGACCGAAGGTTGTAAAGGGTCGTCTAATTTGCTTCCTCTGGCGGCACGACTCTGGTGAAACACGCCTCTGGTGGATACTTTTTCGTCAAATTCGCCGTTCATAAGTGGATTCCTTTTTTCTTTCTTTTCTTTCTTTCTCTCTTTCTTTGATCAGTTGTAAATTCTTGGACTCGCTTCATTGCTTAAACGAGAGATCATTAAAGCTACGCCCATGAAAGTTCGTAATTCAAAAGTTTCTTCCTAAAAGCCGATTTCTGTGCGTTTATGGGAAAGGAGAAATGTCAGAAATGCGCAGACTATGGAAAAAGTCTATAGTACTATAGGAAACAGGCGATTTTTTTTATAATATTTAGTACGGGACTTAAATAATATTTTTCTTCAGTAATGTTCAATACGAATTTTTTTCATAACATTCAACGTAAAAATTAAATTTCTGCTTGCATTTCTTTAATTGCTTCTTTGACCTGCAATCTAGACTCTCATCAGCTGCGAGGGAATAACTTCTGAACGTTTAAAATTTTATTAATGCCTGATACATTCAATAGAGAAAATTAAAATAAGATAAAAAACATAAAAACGTATTAGAGTATTTACTATAAATTTTAGCACAGTCTTACTGTAATAAAATAATTGTAATTTCTTCTATAGTCCTTTACTACAGACTTCCATGATTCGGAATTTTACTAATTATGTACCAATGCCTAGAATCTCTAGAATCAGGCAAATTGGATAAAGGCACATAAATTTTAAATATACATACTTTAATTTTATTATATATATATATATATATACAATAACCAAATTACGGAAATAAATGAACAAGACGCGATATATATTTACGGCGTTCTAATTGTAAGAGTATCAAGTTTTGAATTTCCTATTTTCCTTCAGGAAGACAAGCGAGTAAGATCTTCGAGTCTCTACAGTGCTCTCGTAGCATCAATGAAAGAAAAAAAACCGCGTGTTTTGAATTATGTTACACCTCGGTCGCGCCCTATATGACAAACGAGTCAAGTTCGAACACCTTTTGATTTTCCTAGGGATTTTCAGATGAGAGAAAGTACGTAACAACGGAGGCAGAAGAAGACAATGGAAAGGGGCGACCCTGATCGACATTAATACGGCGGCAGTTGAAGAAAAGGGTGCGTTCACCGCGGTTTTACGAGCCGAGCGAGCTTTACGTCGTCGTGTGTCACGCATCGTTAGCGCCGCAACACCGTTATGAGACGTCTTTACGATAAGATATGTCACACCTTTCGGCCTTGACATCCTGCAGATTTACCACCGGGGGTTGAGGAGATCGCTCAGTCGGTAACGTCGGCGACACTCGAAAGTTAACCTCGTTCTATCTAAACGTGCATCCACGTCAGAAGTATTTGGACAGTTGGTGCAATTCGATTAACATTTTACGTCCGGCATTAAAGCTGTCTGTGACGTTTTTAGTGGATTTTCTTTTTTTTCCTTTTTTTGTGTATCGTTAGATGTGACCCTCCGACGTGTTACAAAAGCAGGGAAGAGAGAAATAAATTTTCCTAACGTAAGATGACAAAAGCAAGTGTGACTTTTTTTATTTCTTTTATGGAAGAAGCAGTATTTCATCAGAACAGGATCTCAGAAAAATCTATACACAAAAGGAGAATCATTTTATTACTATTCTTGGTTTTCTTGGATTTAAAATTAAAAGTTAAAATTCAAGCTTTACGTTTATCTGTAATGAGTAGATTTTTATGGATGCAGTTTTTTAAACGTAAAATTATAAGAATCGAGTTTGAGTAAAGAATTCCCTCATTCACTGTACTTTAGACATTTTACGTACTTTTGTGCATTAATTAGATAGTTTAAATTTTACCTAAACGTATAAAAAAAATCCACTCGATATTCGAAGTTTATAGAAATTTTTAGAATATGCCGATCGCTTTAAAATCCCAGCTGTGAAACAGCTGCAAATTCAGATTCGCTTAAAATGATAGTGAACAATGCTATCGAGTGTTTTTATCAATATTTTAATATTCTTCCAAAATTCATGATCAAAGTATTGAAATTAATATATTTGATCTTTGATAAGATCAGAGATCAAAGTTAGATGGAACAGTTCTATCTGAAGTATTATGTATATTTTATATATTTAAACGTGTGCAAATATTTATGAACGATATAGTTCCCTCGAAAATTCCGTTCGAACCTGCAGTTTCAGTTTTAAATTTTTCAATTGAAAACGGTGGCGATATTTTTTGACTTTGACACGATGGCCTGTCCGTATAAAGATTTAGAAGGATCAAAACAACGTGTATATCGTCGATAAAAAAGATTTGAAATAATATTATAAAATCAGATAACACTGTAGAATGTTATCGTAGCTTTCGTTGTACTTTTATTGTAACATAATATTTCATAAAAATCAAGTATTTCGCTCCACAGATGAAACGTATAAATTTGCACAACCAATAAAACAGCCAGCCTGTCATATATTGCGCCGTAACGTTTAATTTTTTGCAAAATATTATACCTGCTGTATTCATTTATACGCTTTTTACCCGATAATGTTGTCTATGTAAATCATTCACGTTCTTGACAACTTTCAATCCATTTTACTTTGATCTTTATCGCCGATAACCACTATGGCAATCAACGTTAATTAATTTTCTACAAGCAGAAACTTCTTACTTACTTAAAAGAAAGAGATTGTCAATGTTAATTCGTTTCAACAGATCATTTAACATTTTTATAATTCTTCACCAGTGAAGTACAATTCAATGGTTGACAATCAACGTGTTCGTCTTCGACAAAAATTTTATTTATTTACTTGCACGAGGAAAAGATCATTAATTAATTGTAGCTATCCACTTCAACTTTCTAACTTCAAATCTAGGAACTAACAATTGTTAGAGATTCATTTCAATGTTATCACGTTCTTCCTTTCTTGTTTCTTAATCAGTATACAATATTTGCATACTATTATATTATTTGTGTATTATATCCATTAACATATGCGATATGCAATTTTTTTATTAGATATTAATATTTTCATTTATATCATTTGATTATATCGTTACTTTACTACAGTTTTTAATATCTATCAAAAAATACGACTCACAGAGTCGGCAATTCAAACGATTGGCTAGAATTGTTAAATTGGTGTTAAGATCTAACATACTAGTACTTCAAATTCCTTCATTTCGATCAGGAGAATGCAAAATGTTCAGCTAGGAGGCGTTTGATGTTTTTCTTATTAAGAGAACCAATGAAAATCAAGACACGTAAGATCTAATATCTATCAAGTAGTTCAATGCTATTGCATTCCTTTCTTTCCCGTTCGAATCGGGAAGAAAGCGAGTTGTTCAGCTAGCGAGACGACGTTTGACGTTTGAATCGTTTGGGAGTATTCAAGAACGAGAGACAATTAAAATCTGATATATTCTCTCTTTTAATCTCTCTTTAAACTCACTCGAAATTATACAAAAGCTACACGTTCAGCCAGCCAGGCGTATCGACAAACTTTTGTTAGGAAAAACCAACCAAGGAGGAGATGAAACGAGACAATTGAGATCATCCGGTACATCGTCGTCGTGCCGCATCGTTTTAATTTCGGCGAATACGAAACGGCCAACTTAAAGTACAACAAAACGTTCGGCGACCGCCAGCGAGAGGCGTTTTACACATTTTTATTAGGAAGGTGTAGGAGGAACCGATGGAGATTAAACGAGGTAGTAAAGCCTCGCGTATCGCGAAAATGTGATAAGCACGTCTGGCCAGTTGTTTACGAGAATGCGGGAACCGTGTAACGGCGCGACCCCGGTAAGGCAACGGCGGGTAGTTCGGGGCTGGAAACACCCCTGGAAACACCCCCCCTGATGGCTATAAAACTCGCCCGGAAACCATGCGCAGTTCGTCCGCCTATTCGCTGGTTCGCCGGTTCGCCGGCTCGCCCGTTCGCCTGTCCGCCCGCTGTCACATACGCTCTTTCCCGCTTTACCGAGAGTTACGAGGCTGTAATTTCACCGAGGGCGTCTCTTTCGCCCTTCCTGCTTTATCTTCGCGTCTCCGTGCGCACACACACATACACACACGTACACACACCGCCCCCGCCGTGACCAGAACCACTCTAGCCACCTCTCGCCTATATACCCCGGGTTCGCTTGTCTCCTGTCCCACGGTAGAAACGCGCGCTGTCGCCGACAAAGTTGAAGTTACGACGCTGGTAAACTCACAAAAGCTTTTTACAAAACTGTTAGCCGGTTCCGGGGTTGCCGCCGTGCTGACAATAATTTCCAGTCCCGAACGTCCGCGGTCGAACGCGTCCTGTCTTCCCAGTAGTCTCGCAAGAACACTACCTCGTGATCTCTTTGTCGTCCTCGACGGAGGGGACACGAGGCCGGACGCTTCGAGAGAGCGTGCACTTCCGCCGCCAGCGTTACCACCCGTGATATTACCAACATCTTACTCCGAACTCGCATTCTTGCCAGAAATCTTGCCAATGTGCGTAACCATGATGAAACAGGCAGTTGGACTGTTGAATACGAGTTGTGATTTTTTTTTTCTTATGAAATTGGATGTAAGAAATTTCTAGTTGGTAAATTGATATATTAAATTTTATTTACTCTCATCAGTGGAAAATATAGATAAATCTTACGATTTTTGTCTCAGTCTCGCGATTAATTATTTACGGTATCTATCGAATTTCTAGTTGGCAACTTGATACATTCAAACCCCATCAATGGAAAATGACTCCCGTTAATATTAACCCCTTGGTTTACGATTTTTTTCTTACTCTTCGGTAATTGATTATTGCATGTTACGCACTGGAAACATTATTTCATATAATTTATGTTTATTAATCTGCCAGTTTGAAGAGCTAAAATTGAAAGTTCAAACCCGTATCCCGTAGAACTATAATTTGCTTTCTCTTTCAAATCGAAACACGTTCGCTACCACGAGTGTAACTCGATATCGCAATAACTCAAAGGGTTGAGCATTGAAGCTGCTGTAATTTCGTGAAATATAATAATAAACTCGATTTCGAAGCCTCGAACCCTGTACCTTGAAAAATTGCATCGTACATTTTTTTATTCCAAGATCTTTTTTACACTTGTGCAGCAAATGACAAAGTCTCTTCTCTTCTCGGAAATTACTACAAATCGTAACGCAGTACGCAGAGAGATTGAAAAGTGACCACTGAAACTGTAAGAAACATCGAACACTGTGATAAATAGAGTTTCGCGATGGATGGAAGTCAATCTCGGAAATTATTTCGGACAATGATCAATTTGAAGTTTCACTCGCAGAAACTGTACAAATAGCACGAGTAGAATTATGTAAACGAACGAATTAAGAAAGTGATGAAAAACGAAGAAAATAAACAGAGATCATAGAACCGACTGGCAATAAAGTTTTTGTCACTGGTCTAGCTTTCGAGTCACGAAGATACCGGAAACGAAGGCTGTCTAAACAATCCATTCTTCGGTGACAAAAGAGACAGGGAACGCGTATGCATGTGTACGTAATGACTGTGTCTAAAATCGAGCAGCTGTTTGCCAGTGTGTAAGGCCACAAAGAAGGTTAAAAGGTACGTGTATACACCGACTGTCGACTCCATTCGTTGGCACAAGCCCTGACGAATAGAGTTAATGTTGAAAATGTCAGTATGAAATATATTCGAGTGCCGAACGCGAAGGATGGGCGTGAAGGCAACACAGGGGCTTGACAATGCTTCTCTACCGAACGTAAGGCAAAGGGACATTGTAATCCAACGAAATTTATTACAGCAGCTCTGCAGTTCTCAAATACTTCAATTCACAAATATATAGATTGCCATTGTATTTCGTAAATGCATACTAGAAACTTGCTTAGGGAAGTATTCGAAAAAGTTTGTAAAAACTTTCTCGTGAATGTGGGTATGTTTCTGTGCGTTGCACGAAACGTTTTTTCAAATTTTATTTATCACTCTCGTGAATTTTTATGCGAGTTCGTAGCTTCTAGAGGAGTAAAATTTCGATAAAAAAAATTGCTTTACCTGACAAATATCATGAAAGCATCATATGGATATATTAGACACATTTTGCGTTTTAACATGCAATTCAGTGATAAAACAAGGCTGTCGCAATTATATCGTTCAAGTTTCGAAACGGATCTAAAGTTTGAAACACATTTTGAACAAAATAAATTTCCCTCTATAATTAAAGTCTCGGTATTATAAAAGAAGTGAGTAAAATATATATATATATCAGACAAGTACCATAATAAGTATTATAAAAATTTATTTATTTCTTTTCAAATCTCAAATTTTTCAGCTCCCAGTGTATGACAACATCGTTTCAGCATCGATTTTCAATTTTTGAAAATTTTTTACTCGTGCTCGAGTTGCAAGCAGGCGAATCCACTTTTTTTTCTCTTCCTCAGAGAAAAAAATCCACAGTTCGTCGTATACATCGTGCACGATCTCTCGTGTTATTCGCCGCAAGTTCGCGATCAACGTTTTCACGCGGACAAGTAATATATAACGACTGACAACTGGCCATCAATTTTACGAACTACGTCGTAAATTACGCCGCGCAAGAAAACGATGTAACACAGTTATGCGTGTATGCGAGAAGAATTAAAATTTCCAGCGGGGGGACGAGGTACTTTTTTTTTTTCGCTACCGTAATTTCATCACCTGCTACCACCATTTTATCGTGAAATATCGCGCATATACAATATACGGTAATTTCGTTCGTTCATTTACGACCAGTTCAATTTATACGCACTTCTGCAACAGCGGACACGTCGTGCGCGCGTAGTATAATTGATTACATACTTTGCAGCTTTCAACGTATTTTATATTGACACTCACAATGCTCCAATTACGTTGATACGGAAATTTAATAAGTTACGCTCGTTTTAACGGCGAATGACGAATTTGAAATTTATAAAAAAAAAAAATAAATAAATAAATAAATATTAACCTCGTTCGAATAATTGAAGCTCACTAGATTTCTCCATATCCTACTTTTAGTTTTTTTTTTTTTAAATAATAAGAGTTGATGGCATAAAAATCAGGTCGTAGATACATCTGAGTGTCTATTGTACTACAAACATTTACACGAAACTCCGTTTATATAGGCTTCGTATATTTAAATCAGATTTTAATTAGATCATTAAGATCAGATGAACTCTCGCTGACTGTGTTCACTTATTTGAAACTAAACTCTCACCATATGAACGAAAAGTCACTATAGAAGGGAGAATCGCTTCTGTTACAATAGAACTCCGTTTGCACGAACCAAATTTTAGTTAATATCTGATCAAATGAACTCTTGTTTTATTTTAAATTGAATTATTTTAAATAGAATTTAATTTATTGAATTTATTTCAAATAGAATTATTTATTAGAATTATTTATTAATTGAATTTATTTTAAATAGAATTATATGAATGAAAAATTACTAGTAAAAATTACTAGTAAGTGAGACTTATCAAGTTGATTTCTATTGTATACCAATTATATAAAAAAAATTTGTTCATATAATTCTATTGTACTATCTATATAAAGTCTCACAGTCAGAGTAGTATTCATCATATTATTACTAGACTACGAATTTTTATCATATACCAGAGAACAAAAATGTAGAAAATGTAAGTAATACGCAAAAATACATAAAATATGAGGAAATAGAGTACATGTTATTATAACTAGGCTCTAAAACATACTTGCGATATACGTCCTTTGGCATTGCAAATTTGCAATTCAAAATTTTCCACAAATGCATAGAAAATAAAGTAATAATAAATAATCCCTATTTACCTAATGCATGCACACGTTGGAAAATATGAAACAACGTAGATAGAGAGAAAGAAAAATAGGGAATGGAATAGAAATTGCCAGATGTCTCTGATCCACGGTGCTCAAGAGTTGATTTAAAAAAAAAAAAAAAATTAATAAAAAAAAGTTGACAGCGCCGGGGCGAAGTCTAGTTCTTCGCGATTTCCGCTCGAACTGGGCTCAAGTTGGAACGCGGAACACGTTTTTTCCACTTCTGTGTACGCGCGGATAGATATATGTTATCTTGTTATGTCGTCCCGGCAATCGGATCAAACATTAAGCCAGTCCAGACGGGTAGACTAGATTAGGAAGGGTTAACCAACGTACCGGTGATTTAAATCAATGACGGCGGCACATCTGTTGGCAGAGATTAATGATTAGACGCACGAAGAGAACGAAGCCTGGAACTCGCTCCTTTCAGAGATCGGACAGATTAGAAACTAATTTAACGAGCTGCTTTCATCGTGCAATCCAATATCCATCTCGATCCCTTTTACTATATTGTGCGGGCATCCACTACCGACTCTGTTGATTGATCAAGATCGACGATATATATATATATATATATATATATATATATATATATATATATACACGAGAGATATATGTATGTATGTTCCACTCTTTTTTCCATTCGAGCTGCGACGAATTTTCATCTTGTGACAATGAACTTTCAGAACCTATCCGGTATTTGACGTTTCGTGACGAGTTCAGCGACTACCAAGAAGCCTCTGTATGCTAATGATTAAGATTGGTTTTCATCGAGTGTACGTTTGTGATACGTATATAGATATAATTTCTCAGATTTCATGCACTGTCAATTATAGAAATCCTCATTACACCAGCATACTGTAAGTTATTGCAGTATAAAGTGATAACAAACATCTTTAATTTAATCTTAACCCTCCCTATAGGGACGAATATTTTTCTTGATTATAAAAAAATTTATGTAACGTAAAATCAACAAATCAACCTATAAATACATGTTAACAATGAATTCAGCAGCAAGAGACAACATTGCAAAAGCAATTACTTTGACATTTCAAAGTAGAGGTGATAACTGTTATCAAGAATGTTACTGGTTAATAAGGAGACATTGTACAACAAGACGTATACACCATCTTGTGGAAAAAAAGTTCAGTTATTTAATAAAATATCGATATATTGGTATGTGACTTGAAAGTTACACGGGCCCATAGAGGGTTGTAACTTGTACAATTGATGGATATTGACAAAAAGAACAGCTAATGGTAACTATTTCTTTTTTTATCAATGTCTATTAATTGTATAGGTGCTAAGATTAAATCAAAGATGTTCATAATCACTTTATATTGCAATAATTTAGAGCATTCTGGTATATACAAAGATCTAATATTAGCTAATAATTAAATAGTTGAAGATTCAGCAGAGATTTTACGAAGCATGTTTGTTAAAACTGTTTGTTTTGTTACAGCTGTTTGTGAAAAATGAACCTGAAGCTCGAAACAAGCAGAAGAATTAAAAATTTCTGAAATAATTTGTCAATCGTAAAAAAACATGAAGCTTTTATATGGTGAAAATTGCACCAAGGAATGAACAACTCTTAAAATATTTATATCTTTTTCTTTAAATCAAATTGGAATAGAAATAAGACGTGAAAGGAAATGAAACATGGGAAGAGACATAATAAGAATATTGGAATTCGTGATGTATTGTAACATTTCTGTTGTCAAATGCCTCCCCCCCCCCTCTCTCCTTCAGGCAGTGGCACAAAGCAATCATATTCCGATCGGGAAGCGTTAAGTGGTTAAAGTTGTTTCCTTAGACAAAGAGGTACGGTAGCCCGGTGCGTTTCGAACTGACAGAGCTGATGTCAGTTTAGCAATGAATAATTAAGATCGTAAACACCGGAGGAGAGCCCGTCCATAAATACCAACTGTACAGATAACGTTTGCGTAGCTGGTTAACAGCGAATGCTACTGTATACATAGGACTGTCGCCGGTGTCGACATGTGTATGGCGTAAATAAAGTAGCCACAGGCGCTAACTCCGCTAAGTGTCCTCCCAATCTATATACGTTCTCCATTAGTGTTTCGCTGGGAGGGAGAGAGCTGACAATCAGCAAGTGCCCACCCTACAGAAAGTCAAACTTCTGTGCGCGCACTGTCCTAAACAAGCAACGCCAATCCCACCGACATCGTATTGGATACTACGTAGTCGGTAACTGCTATCGCGCGCGGAACGCTTTGCTGTCACTGCGGCTCCCATTTTAGCAAGCGGATCGCAATTATCGAGCCGCTATTATCTCTTTTATCGCCAGCGTGCTTGGAAACCATGGTTGCGCGTCTTATATATATTTTTACGGAACGCGCGAGGATGCAACGAAGAGCAGGAAAACAGAGTGCTTCGTCTAGTCTGAGACGATATATGATGCGTTGAATCCTTGCGAGTTTTTAAGGTTAACTCAAAGTCGCGAACATTCAAGGCTTCTAGTTCTCAGAGCTTTCAAGATTCTGCGAGTAATATGCCACTGTCACATTGACATGTGTAACATTTAATAGCCCACGATATTGTTTCATAATCATCATTAAAGGGGTTGACTTCAACTTTTACAAATGAACGCTCGAATGCTTTGAGATTCATAAAAACTGCCAGTCTAGGCAGTGGACATAAACAAAACGTTCACATGCCCGATTGCAGCAGCTGCAGCTATTAGCTGCCATTGGTCGATCCTCTAGATCCTCGGTATCGTTATTTTATGGTTCCTGCAACGACTACGTTCCTACAGGGTAGGATTTCTAATTCGCAGCGCAATCCCATCCTATGACACGGTCACGTGCATTTGTTTAGATCTGCTGTCTCGAGTTTTTCCCAAGCTGCGGAATCGAAGCTTATTTTAACAACGCCACGTTGGTGATTAAGAATACGAAATTCCGTCTTTAGAACCTCGTAAACTAGCAAGCATAGTTCGACTTTACACGGCTGATTCTTAAATACTTTAATTGGTGAAGTTGGTAAATTCGACGAATGGTAAAGTCGTGTGAACCTTTTTCTCGTAGGTCATGCGACGTTTCTTACGTAAAATATGGACATGCATATAATCCTAAATAGCTAAAATATTAGTAGACATTATCGAGTAATATTATTATTAAAAACGGGTATCAATTTCTTCACGACAGAAATTTACAAAGTTGTGCATATTTGGAGCGGTGAATTTATTATTCGGAATGTTTGCAATATAAATATGTAGAACCACCCTATTAATTTCTTAGAGTTAGAACTACCGACGACTGAAGTACCAACATTCTGTCAGAGGAATTAGAGTACAATAGGAAAGAATTTATAATTCAAGAAAAATCTGCGAGAAACCACCGTGAGGAAATAATAGATTGGTCTTGCGGGTCTACTGTTAATTCCATACGTGTTCACGTTGAAAATATGTGGCTCACTGTGTAAACTTTGTTCCCGGAACAAAGCTGGCAACCGAAGGTCCGAGGGTGAAGTTAGCAGCGTGGACGTAAGGAAAACGTGGATAAAGAGCGGTTGCTTGTAATGGTCGGTAGCGGAGCGTCGAGCAAAGTCATCTTTCAACGGCGGAGGAGACTGGCGCGAAGAAAACGGCGAGGAGGGGTTTGGGAAGCCAGGATGACAGAAGAGCGACGATCTTTCGACGAAAATTTCGGTACACGCTCTTTGCGGGGTCGGGTGCCGCGTCGGGTGGCTCGTGAGCGAACTCCAGGACAGTAAATCAACCCCGGAGAGTGAACTCTCGGCGGTGGCAAACAATGCGCGGCGTGACGAAGGCATTGTCGAGTTTACGCCCCACAGGGTGCTCTGTGGCTAACATCCAGAGCTCAGTTCACTCACCATTATGAAAAGGGAAGGGAAGCTGGGGGTACCGGGTGGGGGTACCCCATCAATTACATGGGAAATTGCGCTCGCATTATTTATGTGCGTATACACCGACACGGGCCTGCACTAGGCCACGCCACAGTTCTCTACAGCGGTTATCGATGGCCCGACAAAGAGGACATAAATAACGCCTTTTCCACCAATACGCGCGCAATCGTAAGTATAGGTCAGCGGGCGTGTATGTGTATGTGTGTATGTGCCTCGTTCGTAAGTACGTACGCGTATAACTGCGTTTATTATGCGTGATTTTCTCGAATATCTTTATTTACTTTCCACGCTGGACGACGTTCATCCTTCGCGAAATTGTGCGTTCGCATACATGCACTTCGCATTCTTCCACGAAATTAATTTTACTTTCCTTTGATTTCATTTAATCATTAATTTTCTTTCTTTCAGCTCATTTTATTTTACTCTATTACTAGAGGGTGGATTTGCTTAACCCCTCGACTGGATCATTAAACGCTGTTACAATCCCACACAGTTTGTGTAACTTTAAATTAATGCCTCAAGACGTTAAATTGAATTTTAAGAAATTTATTAAAAAAGAGACATTCTTTTTTGTCCTATCCTATTATTCCAACGTATATATAAAATTTATATATTACAGAGGTGGATCTTAAGGGGTTAGTAATTGTGTTGACGTCGTCACTTGAAAATTCGGTATAAATTAAATACACAATTAGGTTTCATCTTTTAATTGAGAAACACTGGAAAAGTTGGAAAATCTTGAAAACTCCACGATGAGTTAACGAGTCAATATTTACATCATATCCAAAACGAGTGTTCGACTTATCCCGCGCAATTTACTAGGTTCACCTAGGCTACTTGGTTTCTATTTCTAAACAACCTACGTACCCCTCAATGTCAACATTATTTCAAACGACACTATCGAAGAGATCGCACAAACGAATCGGCGAACTTGAGGAAAAGAAGCGCGACGCCACGGTGACCTGACTGTACGTCAGAAGATTAAAAAAAAAAAAAAAAAAAAAAAAAAAAAAAAAAAAAGAAAAAAAAAGNAGAAAGGAAGATGGATACACGGAGTTGCTGAACGGGGCGACAGCTGTCGATTTCGTACAGCCCTTGCGCAGAATGCGCAAGCGGACTTGCAACGGATCTAGCCATAAATAACGTGCTTGTTTCTGGACCATAGACGAGAGAAAAAAAGAGCCGGAATAGAAGTGAGCGGGTAGCGAGGGGTGAACGAATGTTGGCGAACGTGCAAACTATCCTGCGAGAGATGGGTTCGTGCTCGTCGACGACGTGGCGGGATTAGTTCATTAGCTGTACGTTATACTAATCGTGTTTACGCTTTGTCTGATCGATGTGCGGTTAGCTGAGTGTGATTATCTCCACTCTCGGCTAGTTTCCTGCGGAGAGACACGTGAGAAATCACGATGCAAACGACGAAACTTCGAGTGACATAGTGAGCTATTCTTAACAATCGCTGCTCTTACGATGTTTGCTCTTTGATTTTAAAAAGAAATGCTCTATATCCTGCAACGATGCTTATCGTGTAGAGATTTTTAACTGTTTTCTATTCACTCTAGCGAGTCATTAGGATGTGGAAGTTCGTGTGGAACTCAGGTAAGCGATGAAGAGTATATTTGAACCAAATATTTATACTTCGATTTCATGCAGCGGTTGGGAAAGTAATAATAAGCATCTTTTTTTTTGTACTTTGAACGTTAAACGACAAAAATTCAAGAAATCCTTCAATACTCAAAGCTCAATAAAATGATCAGAAATCGTTTTAAGGTCGTTGTAGAGAGATTTCAATTCTCAAGGTCATCGGAATCTAGTCATAGAAAAAGAAAATATAAGAGTTGCCCGTTTAGTCTTTTTATTTTATTAAGAGTCTTTTTATTTTATTAAGAAGACAAGTAGAAGTATTCTTCTTTTATATAAAAATGAGTTGGATTTTCGAGTTGTGATCATCGACGAGTATCACACGATATATGTGTTATCTTGCTTACGTCGTAACATGTTGTATATTACAAGTTCAGGAAAAAGAAAATATATATATATATATATATATATATATATATATATATATATATATATATAAAGGACTTGCTATTTTTAATTATTCTGGCCAAGAGTTATATAATATGCTACCTGGGTACTTATTACCCCGATAACGTTAATGTTTACGCCAATTTATACCTATATTTTAAACATGAGTATTTAGTAATTTCGACAATTCAGCCGATAAACGAAACAATTCTGTTTTAAAACATTTAACTTATTTTTAAATACCGAACCATTCGATACGATCTTGTATTTAGAACTTTCCATTCCTTTGCGTAGAATAACATCTGCATTAATCATACGAGTATGCGACAGAATAGAAGAAATTCGAAGTAAGATATAATTTTATAAAATAATTATTTAATAACAACTGTAGACAATATCTCAGGACACACATAAGTATTACTAACCTGTTGATAAAGAAAGAAGACTAGACTCTCATAAGTACACACTGTTGTGCATAAATTCTTTTTGGACACTTGTAAATTATTGCAAAAGATACTAAGTACAATTTAACCTCTATATATATATAGTCAACAGATATTCATGAAAAAGATAGAATTATAATAGTTAGCTAAAGATTCTTCTCATTTGTTCATTGTTGAAATTTTCAAACGATTGAAATATGCGTGGTTTTTTAACCACAATGAAGAGGCTTGTGCAAAGTTTACGAAGCGCTGACTTTATTCTAAAATGAGCAGAAACTTTATTATAAATGAGCGGAAAATTAGCCGTAGAGAAACGTCAATCGTAAATGTCGGAACGTAAATAAGAATATCAAGCACTCCACTAAGTAACCAATTATTTGTCCATCGATAATAATGTAGGCGATAATTATTTTTAAACTTCCTTTCGTCCACTTAAATTCCAATTGTTCGAATGAATCATGAAATATTTATCTGGCAAATGTTGATTTCAACAATACTGGCTTATTGTCCCGATGATTCGATTTCACGATCCCGATGTTCCTGTTAATTGGCCCATTCTAAGTGAAACGTGTAGTTCCATGTGTCTTTCCCTTTTTATGCCCAATAATTATTATTCGTATCTCGCGAAGGTTATCACGATAACTGGCAAAATTAGAACAGGTAATTTTCCACGGAAAAAGATAAAGAAAAAAAAAAAAAACCCAAC
>NIPQ01019054.1:0-21019 GCA_002806875.1 Lepidotrigona ventralis hoosana
ACATATATATATATATATATATATATATATATATACATACACACACACATATATTATATATATATGATTCTCTAGAAATTTCATTTCTAGAGAAAATAAATTGATCTTTATAAAGTCGAAATTCAAAATTCACATATACTTGACTAAAACTTATAATGCATCTATTATTATTTGCTTACGTAATTTGAGGTATGTTTGCCAGTGTTGCAGTAGTGGAAATTTCAATTCGTCTGAATAATGTGATCTTGTGAATTTTATCGTGGAGGATACCGATTCTGTTGTACGTTCTTCACTGAACGATTCTTCATGTCATTCGGGTTGTACATCATTGGTCCCTAAATTAATTATTTTAAATTATTTTCTTGAAAAATAAAGCACGACATTAGAATTAAACTATATACAAAAATTAGATAAATTTTACAATTTTATTATACTACTTGTTATACTATTCTTATGTTATTTTGTCTAAAATAAAATTATTAAGATTGAAAAATATTAATTAAATGATCGTATTTCTTCAAGTTTGTAATTTGGAACTTACAGTTGAATGTAGTATAAAGCATAAATAAGCTTCGCAATTAACAAATAGCACATATACTGTAAAACCAAAACCATATACACATCTTTCACCAAGCTTTCCCTCAACTTTGCCAGGAAAATCTTATAAGAATGAAATGTTCGATTTGAATGAATTTAAGCTTGATTTAAAGGCAAAAGCTACATGACTGTGAAGTATGAAAATGTATCTTATCTTAAATCTATTACAGATGTAAAATGTATTTCAGATATTTTCATATGTGAAATAATTCTTGAATTAAAATTAATTTTATTATTAAAAATTCCTTTACATTCCACTCAGAAATCATTTCACTTCTAATGGCAATATCATTAAAAAAGTATGCTTTGCAATCACAAACTCATTATAAAATACGATACTATAATAAATAAGTTAAGACATATATTACGTATCGTTGAATAATATAAATGATATTACCTTTAAAATAAAAATGTCTAATACCATTGGATTACCTTGTCCTGTGGGAGAAAACGCGGATCCCTCATAGTGTAGCTCTGCACCTCTCGCGATAACGAGCTGGTTGAGCTCCATCGAGAGAACTGTGCCATATGCAACACAATTTTGTCTCACTAACCGAATATTTGCTCTATTGCTATGATTAGGACTCAAAATTTATGAAACTGCAATACCGATTTTATAAGATAAAAATTGTTCCTTTTTAATAAAAAGAAAATGACGTAAAAAATCATAGAATATTAGACAATATACAAATAATCGATATTGCAAATCTCTAACATTGTCATGTATAAAAATGTGATGTTTTCTATGATAAGTTTACCTCTTAATTGCAAAGATAAACTATGCTGAAGATTATAACGTAAATATACTAGTGCATTATTTTAGCGCCCTATACCATATGTTAGCTTATGAATGAATCACCTTTCCTTGTGCATCTGATATCATGAAAATTGTGTACATGCAAAAGAAAAAAACCTAAAGGACTACGATGCAACATTAAAAAGAATAAAAATGTCAGAAAAAAGATTATAGGCAAACAAATGGTAAAAATCTCATCCATTGTATCTGCCCTACTTTTCTTTTCATTATTGTTTTAATTCAATTTGTTTAAGTGTATCTTGCATTGAGGATACATACAATATTTACACTATCACCCATGCTGCTAAATAAATATTATAAACCATGCATGTACAATAATAGAAAACAATATATAAAATTAATAAAATAGTTCTTACTATCAGCAACAATTATTATTTGGCTACATCATTCTGCCTCCCTGACTGCTTGCAAAGGAAACAAAAAAAGAAAGGTGGATTAAACACAGATTTGCAAGAAAGAGAATATCTATTCTACTTGGAAAATCTACTTGATATAACGTTAATACATAATATAAAATTTTTCAATTAAATAAAAATGAAACATTAAAGACAATATTTACCTACCAATGTTTAATAATATTAATAATATTAATATTAATTACTAAACCTATTTAGCAANATTAATATTAATTACTAAACCTATTTAGCAATTAATATTATTTTCTATCAAATAATTTAAATGAACAAAAATAAATACATATAATTTTTGGACAAATATACTGTACATTCAAAAATAACGATTATTTTAAGGATATTTTTAGGTAAACAGACAATGCACAAAACTAAGGAAAATATACAAAAGTTATTACAAATGTAACTGTAAAAGAGTTTCGTAAGAAAATAACATTTTAACATTACAGTTCCAGAGAAAGGTCAAAGTAAATAAAGCTGCATACCAGCATACTGCAGCCATAACATAAAGATAATAAAAGGGTTGTGTATAGTGAATCTGAAATAGTAGGTTTACTAACATGAAACTGTATTGTTAATGTTTGTAATGATAAAAGATGGTTGTATGCGCATGAAAGTTTGCAAAGATTATTGTCTATGGTAAAACAAACTTACCCCTTGAGATGTATTTTCCGAAACATTTGTAGTTATGGTTGACGTTGCCGTTGAAGTTAAGAAATCCACAGGAGCAGTAGGATCGTTAACTATAAAAAAAACATAATGCGATTAATCAAGGAAAATTTTATAAAATTTCATAGAAACTAAAAAATTTACCTGGTGCAGGAATAAATAATTGAGGTGATGAACTAGCCATAGGTACCATTGGAAATGTTGTTATATTTGAAGATGTTACATTATTTTTTGAACCACCTGGATTCATTACATCTATGTAATTGGCACGCATACTTCTACCTCTGGGTAATTTAAATTTGTTCACAGTGGATTCATCTGCTAGCAAAGGTGATTGAGATGACTGAGAAGATTGAGATATTTGTTCAGGCACAGGTGGTCTAAATCCCATATCAGAAGTTTTTGGAGGAGGAGCTATTGTAGCCGAATTATTATCTCCATCTTCGTCTTTATTCATCCATTTTTTAGCTACTGGATCCCAAACGATCTGTTTAAGAAATAAGCGCGATATAAATATTATTCTCCTTATTTAAATAAAGGGAACACAAACACAAACACAATTTATATAAAAAGAAAAAACACTACAGGGCTCAAGTAATTTCATTTGTATAATTTTGTGTTAGACACGAAAATTGGAATGTTAAGCAAGAATATATCAATAATTCGTTAGCTGTTAATTAACCGAATATTGAATTATACTGCCCTTTTTCTCTTCCATCATAAAAGACGTCATAATTACCATAAGTACCCGCGTGAGCCCTTAAGCGATAAAAAAAATATAAAACCAACTAATCGTAATTTTTTATTAATCCATGAAAAATGTAATGTTTTGAAAAATTACCGTCGGGTTACTGTCATCTGGTAGAATCATTTGATTTCTTGGTTTTGGAGCAAGTTTGCTAAAGAGTCCGCCAAACCAAGAACCACTGTTAGAAGATTTTTTCTCAATTGACTTTTCTGAAGTTTTTTTAGTTGAAGTTACAGGTTTTGAAGTTGATTTTGGAGTCTCGAGAGCATCCAATTCTTCCAATGGGTCGTACTGTTTTCTCGTTGACGGCGTCATCGAAATCGTCGGTTGTGATGACTGAAATAAAGGATACAATTCATCATCGCAAAGTTGCTCTAGCAAAGTTGATCACTGTTTACTACAATAGTATAAGTACATGTTTCTTATACATTTATTATACTTTGAATATAGTTTTCTTTTCACAGAAATACCTAACTATCACAGTAAATAGCGAAGAACTTTGCTTACACATTTATAACTTATATAAAATATTTTTCTATAAAATAATTATATCTAGAGGCACATCTTTTAGAAATTCAGAAAAGTCAGTAACATGAGAAATTTTATTACATATTTAATATCAACAGATTTGTATACATAAATAACATCTAAAACAAGAACATATTTTATAATCATGTTCTATTACTTTGTATCAAATATTTGTGTTATTCATGCCTATAATAACATAAAATATTATTCATTAAAAATATTATTTCATAAGCGGAAGAATTAACTGACTTACGAAAGTAGGTAACATTTCTTGCAAATATAACTACAAATGTACAATAACATTAAGGTTTAACATCGAGAAACCTATTATACTATCTACTCACAATTTGTGGGAACATCGATATAATAAGTTTTAGGGATGGATTTTTTTATAGGAACATCTTCGAATTTTGTTACACAAAGGTCACTTATTGGTTTAATTGGTAAATCTATTGGATACGTCCCACCAAAAATAAGTGGTTTATATTGATATAATTCTGTGGAAGGATTCTGTGAAGAATTCGAATAAGACCACGCATCTACTGTATCACAAATAACATCTTTTCTTCGAATATGTGGAGCTATCCTCATAACTTGTTTGTCCTCAAAATTACAATATTGTTTTAAAGTTTGATTTCTATTTTCAGAAGCTACAGTTGTATTATTTTCTGAATTGGAATCAAATGTAGCAAGAGACTCAAAATTTACTCTACTAAATTGGATGTCTAAATCAGTAGTTGTCAACAAACTATTTTCATCTATATCATCAGAATTTTTGTCTTTATTATTTTCTATTTTTTTTTTAATTTTACACTTTAGGAATATGGGCGGCTGCGAAGAAGGCGGCTTCATATATCTACCATCTAATTTCTTTATTTTATTTATGTCTTTTTGATGAATTGTATTATTTAATAAGATTCTCGGATAAGCTGCTGTGATTTTTGGGTATGTTATCATTTTTCGTGATTTCATGGATTTTTCATCTGAAGTAGTTGATCTAAAGGGATTAGAAACTGATGATATAATTGTATAAGTACTAATATTAGAATTGGAAGAATGAGGAGTGACGCATCGATTTGAATCTGTCAATACTTTGCGTCGTCGTAATGAGCTAATATTGGTGTCATCCAATGACCAATCAGGATCGAGATTACTATCCGCAGTAAGCATGTAATTACTTACTTCAAGGGTTGGTGTTTTTTGTTCCCTTTCCATCTGTCCATATGTAAGCATTAAAAAAAAAAAACAAATAAAAAAAGTGTTATTTCTACATAAATATATAATTTATCATGAATATGAAACATATTCTATGAAAGAGTGAAACGCAAAAAATTTAGCTAAACTGTGATATCATTTTTTGTGATTTCGTGGATGTTTCATGAATAAATATGTAATAGTTGCGCTATTGAAATATGTAATGAAAATATGCGTGAAATAACGGACAAAAAGATTAATTTAATATTAATATAATTAATATAATTAAAAATCATATATTATTGTCATAAATTGGAACAATTGATTTACCTTATAGTTCCATTTTTCCTGCTGCTGAGAATCATCAATGTCACCTTGTTCTGAAGGATATGTTGATTGTTGTTGCCAATTTGTGATGGTACTATCGTTTCTACCATAATTGTTTTGATAATAAGAGTCTTGATTCCAATAATTTTGCTGTTGAGATTGCTGGTATTGACAAGAGTCTTCATTATTTCCTGCATATTGCATATCTGGATCATATGTATCTGGTATATTCGGTGGTAGAGATATCGGTTGCCATTCTGATTGTGTATCAGCCGTAGCTACTTCCATCATAGACGTTGGACCTTCTCTGTATTCGGATTGAGTCGTACTCCATTGTTGTTGCTTAATTTCGTGCACTTCTTGATTTGGTATATTGTTGTATGATTCTTGTTTTGCTTGAAGAGCATAAACTTCATTTTCGATAATTTTTCCCTCCTATAATAAAATAAAGTAATTTTCTCTTCTTTAATTTAAATAAGAATAATAATATTTAATATTTATCCTCTATTGAAACTTACGTGGCATTTATTAACAATTTCAGTTAGATTATTGAACCAAGTTAAAGTTGTAGCTTCATCAAGTGAATCTTTATAGATAGGATCATGATATCGAATCCTGTCTCCTAAATTGTATACTGCATTGATAAACGATTTCTTATATTTCGATGGCTCATTAAAAATATTTATTGCAATTTGTTCTATGTATAATAAGGCTTTTTCTATTAATCCATGATCTACCATTTTTATTGCCAAATCAAATTTAAAAGTTTGTAGATCTACTAATGTAAACCCTGGTTCACTAAGATTTCTAGCATATTCATATATTTCCGTGAGCATAACAGCTTCCGTTGTAAAAAATGCATTGTAAGATTTATGATGGTTTGCACCGATTAATACAAGCTTTACGTTACTTGCGCCATAGATACCAAAATCAACTTGTGCAAGTATGTAACAAAAATGAGCTGCATAAATATCTCCTCGTGCAGAAAGTGTATCACCGAGAGTTGTAATTGAGCGACGATTAATTTCTGGATTAGCGGATGTGTTGGATATAATCATTGCTAAATGAGGTCTCCAATCATCCCATCGAAGATCTGACATAGCAGTAACAACAGCTGGTATACGGCCAGAATGAAGTTGATACAAAGTTTGCAATGGATCGTGATATGGTAAACTATTAGCAAAACGCGTCATTACAGATGCGTGCGTACGTTTATCCAATTTGCTAGCTAAGAAAAGTGCATGTCCCCAAAGACCTTCATTCATTGCATATTCTGCATATTAAAAATGATAAAATTTAAAATATCTGAACATCATATAGTTGTTTAATGGTGTGAAAAATACAAAAAACGTATTTACCTAATGCTTCTTGAACTAATCCGTAAAGTAGTGTGTTTCTAAACTCATTTGTTATTTGTTCCATACTTTTCTGTGAAATACTTTCGATTTTTTCGGTTGTTGCTATACTATCTTGATTGCCTTGAACACCATCTGTAATTGAGGCACCCGATCTTTGAGATATTACCGATTCCCTTCTTTCCGAATCCTGCGATTTTTGTTTATCATAAGGAAACGCGTCTTTATTTCTAAGGAGTAATGCTGCTATATCAACGCCAACAACATTCTGAAAAAAATAAATATGATTAGGCAAAAGAAGGAAATTATATGCATATTTAAAAAAAAATATCTTACTCCATTTTGTTGAATCAACATAATCATTAATTCATATAAAAGTATATACGAAGCACGATCGATCATCTCCTCATTTGATGCCGCCTTTTTAATTTTATTTTCACAATATTCGATAATGGTTTTTTTATGAGTAACACCCCTGAATTTAAAAAAAGAGATATATGGTATTAAAAATAATGCAAAGCTTATACAGAAAATGATTTAAAAAATATCATAAATGTCACAAAATTACATGACATAATAATATTTATAATATCTAAGCACGCATACATATATATTATTATTATTATATTATACAGTATTATTAAAAGCAATATAATTGCAAAATTAATTTTTTTATAAAAATAAATAAAACGTATGCCATGCTTAAATTGCAAATATACTGATTACACTTGCTTAATTAGAGGACCAGGATAGGCACGTAAATCACGTGCTACAGGATCATGAGAAAGTAGATTGTCCAATTTAAAAATCTCTATTTTGGCTCTTTCACCATCAGACGGATAAGCTGAATGCACATGTATCAATGATCCAATAGAAAAACATCCTAGATGTAAAATGTTTTTTATAAAATCTCTCATAACAAATTCTACATAATTAGAATTACATAATAATAAATAAACTACATAATTTGATACTATACCATAAACATGTGAAATAGAAAATTTAGTTGGTGTCATTCGTGCAGAAGTAGCTATTGAATCTTCAAGCATTGACATGTCAGCCAAAGTTCGTTTATCACCAGTTGTTCTGAAAAATATAATTTTTGTTGTTCAAATAATGAAAAATATAATTTTTGTTGTACATTTTTTATGTACAAATTAAAAAAATAGTCACAGGAAAAGCAAAGCAACTACAAGAAAAGAAGACAGATTGTTTCTAATAAAATGATTGTAAATATTTTAATATATTTATAATTTAACGGGTACTAGTGATGATTTTTTAATACTATAGTGAATACTAATGAGGAATTAAAACCATTTTAACATCTACATAAGAAAGATGTTTTAAATATCATGAAAATATTTTAACTAAATTACTTTGAACAATAAAAAGTTTGATATTTTCAATATTTCGAGCATGTTAAACCGAGAGAATTCTCTCGGTCTCACCTATTTAAATTTTGATAACTTGAATTCTGTCTTCGTGGACTTCTGGTCCATCCAGGATACCCGAAATACGGAACATATAATGCTTTGTTTGGCGAGTAGAAGCATGCACTTGAATTTGTAAAAAATCTAATACATAATAAATATTATAAAAACTATAAGAGAACAGAACTAGAATAGAATCTAATCGCTATTTTAATTTTTCTAACCTTTCATCGCAAGAACTACGCCCAGAATGGACACTTGCTCTGTCTTCGGGATAATTAACAACACCACGAGAAATATGTTGTTGCTGATGTTGGTTAGCATAATATTTATGATACCATTCTGAATAAGCAGCAGGATTTGTACGTCGTAAATTTTCAATATATGCATAATAGTTACTGGCATAATGAACATTATAATCGTATCCAGGATATCCTGTAATTTAAATTATTTTCATTATTGAAACAACAAAAGTTTAGCTGTACAAGGAATATATGTACCATTATAAGGATAATACGGATCTCTCGATCGCATATAGTATTCTCGATCTCTGTCATTGTAAGAAGATCTACTGGATGGTCTAGATCTAAAAACAAAAAAAAAAAGAAATTTTATGTATACAAAACATCATGTTCAGATATCAATTATATGCTGAAAAAATATATACCCTCTACTATAAGGATCATCGTAATACTCTCTTCTATATGGATCTCTCATATCGTAATCATCGTATCGTCTTGTTCGTCTGTCATCTCTTCTTCTGTCGCGATCAAGATAATCGCGATCTCTACAATATCGTAAATCATAATCTCTAATGTCCCTTTCCCTACGTCGCATTCCATCATCAACTCTATCTTTTCTACGATCGTCGGATCGTCTTCTAATATCTCTATCATCTAAATCTTCTTTAGTTCTATTTCTCCTATCGATTTCTTCTCTCGCATGTCTATCTAGATCATCTCGACTATGATGTTTGCGATCATCTTCTCGGTAAGGAATTTCTCGACGATCGAATTCGTCACGAGTATTGTATGTTCGATCGCTTTCACCTCCACGACGACGATCATAATAATAATCATCATCATATTCCCGTTCACGATCATAACTGCAAATAAGTTAAAATAAAATCATAAATCAAAACTCTTAACTTATAAATTTTATCAGGGTTTAATAAATTATTATACATCTACTAACTATGCATTTTTTCGTTCGTATTCGTATCTTCGGCATTCTGAACTACTGTCACGTCGTCTTTCTCTGCTATCGTCTCTACTATTTCCAGAGCCTTCATCATCCTCATCTTCATATGAATCTCTACGATTCGATACACTAGAAATTCCTTGAGTCTCGCGCATTGATGCTCCCACAGCTTCTTCGCGTTTATTTCTTGAATCACTGGTTTGATCCTGTATAGCTGAAATGAAATATAAAGATTTAATAATAAGAAAGAAAATATTGAATTTATATAGGTATAAAGTTTCCTCTCACTGCCTATAGAAGAAACTTCTTGAGAGCCTGTAACTACTCTTCCATTAGATCTATCATCTGAAGACTGAGAAACTTCATTTGGAGACGAACCGCCTGGTATTTGTCTAAGATTCTCATCCGTTTGCTGAACAAGATCTTCAGATTCATTACCTCTTCCAGGTATTTCCCGTATCTCATTTGGTTCTAACATAATTTGAGATTGTAACTGATACCTTTCTTCTCCAGACGGATCATTTCGTGATTGTTGCGGAGGCAGAGATCGTTCTCTACCAGATGGATCATTCCGACGTTCTATCGTGTCGGAATCCGATCGGGAAAGTAAAGAAACATTTCTTTCTTGTCCAGGTGGAATATCGCGTCGTTCTGATCTTTCTGGCATATTTCTTAGCTGAAGACTTTGTTCTTGACCAGATGGATCATTTCTTCTTGGATCAGATAATCTTTGACCAGATTGAACATATTGTTCCTGCCCTGTTGGATCATTCCTCCGTGGATCTATGGAGCTTGATTGTCCTGGTATTTCACGTAAGAAAGGAATGTCATTAGGTACTTCATCATTTTCATCATCTTGACTTGACGGAGTTGGTTCATGTTCTTGATGAGAATCAGTTAACTCTCCAGTTTCCAAAAAAGTATTTCTATCATTTGACGCGAATTCATAATTATCTGGTACCTATAAAATAATTTTCATTTATCTTAACTGCATGAAAAAAGTTAATTCATTTCTCTTACCTGTTCTGTTTGAAGATGCGAATGAGATCGTGTTGGTTGCTGCACGGAAGGTACTTCAATATTATTTATTTCTTGTCTAAAATCACGTGTACCAATTACTTCCTTGGTAGAAATTGGAACTGGTTTAGGATCATTATCTAAAGTTTCTTTATTTATAGAATCTCTTGAGCCATATATATCGCGTTTTTGTAATGAGGGTGCGACTACTTCTAAATTTACAAATTCTGAAGGCTGTTGAATATTTTCATAATTTTCTACGTTTTGTTCTATTTTCCATTCTTTAGGTGGGTGAACATTATCTTTCGGATACAATGTATTTTCTGTAGTGAGTGACAATGTATCCTGACTGTACCATTGATCATATCCACTTTGTGGTATATTATCTGTGGATTTAATATTTGTCATTTGATATGCATTAAGCACTGAATGGTCTTGACTAATAAGATCATCATTAGAATGAATATTTTCTGCACCAAGTGCAGTGCAATCTAAAGACAATCCAGATATATCATTAGGTGTAACACTAATATTGGAAATTGCACTTTGATTCCATCCATCTTCAGGATTAACAGATTGTACTTCTTTTGACTCATTTTGACTTTCTACATGTTTACTTACTTTAGTACCAAGATTTAACTGTTCTAATTTTGTGGGCAACTCTTCCACTGAATTACTTTTACTCCATTCTATCGAATCATTTACCAAATTGAAATCATTGTTCTCTTGCATAGAAATATTTTCAGAACTTGCAGCAGTTGATATAGTTTCAGGAGTAGCAGTCATATTAAGTCGGGAATCAGACACATATGATTTAGCAATATTTGTTTTTATATACATATTAGAATCTTTAGAACTTACAGAATTTTGAATTGATGAAGGTATAGACCGTTTTCTTTCTTCTTGTTCTATATTAGACTCTACTGCTGGTATAACATTAGGATGAATATGATGGGATGGTATTGTACGATTTTGTTGCCAATCATTTGTAGTAACTGAACCAATTCTTGTTTCTTGCTTAACATTTTCTTCTACTAAATTATTATCTTGTTGTTTCTGTAGCCACTGGGCATTATTGTCATTCACTTTTTTCCATGGCTGTGAAATTTCAGTACTTGTTTTAGACCAAGAATTAAATTCATCATTGGTGTTATAAGTTTGTGTTACTTGCTGATTTTGATTTGGTACTTCAGATTCGCGATTTTGAGTGTTCCATTGGGAGGACATATTAATTTGATCAGACCAATTATTTGCATTATTTGTATCATTTATAGAATCTTCTTTATTCTCAGTAGAAGATAAAAGATACTGACCAGATTTAGTTTGTTGTATTGGTGATGTATATTGATTTCCTATATCATCAAAATTTTGTGCTTCTTTATCTAGCTTTAAATCTTGCCAATGTCCCAGTACAGCGCCTGGATTTTGCCAATTTTGTGAAGTTATTATATTTGTTTGATTAGATTTTATCCAATTACAATTACTACCAAGTAGAGTAGGACGTGATGTTTGCTCTTTTTGACTTTGTATACTTGATTTTTGTAAATATGGAACATTCTGAGATTGTTGATCACCTGTCCATTGAGGTTGATCAAAATTCATAGATCCAGATTTAATAGAATTTATTCGAGGTGGATACTGCTGATATTGATTATAATTTGAATAAGATGCAAAAGAATCTGTATGATTAGAAACTGATGGTCTGTTTGCAATTGTTCCTGATGTACTTCTGTCTGATGTTGAATTCTGATTGAAAAGATCATTTTTATTACCATTAATATTTTGATAATAATGATCTTGAATAGAATTAGATATCAGTTGCCCTTGATTGGTATATGAAGGTACATAATGCTGTTGTTGTTGTTGTTGTTGTTGTTGTTGTTGCTCTTGCTGTGGTAGTTGCTGTTGTTGATTATCTGTCTGTTTGTCAAAATCCCAATTCCATGAATTATTCCAAGGATCATTAGTTTGTTTTGGTTGATTCAATAAAGGAGATTGATGTTGAGTGGAATCATTTGATGATACTTCTGATGACACTTTAGACATTGGATTCCATACATTTTGATTATGAGCTCCATAACCTAAACTATGATCTACCCTAGACCTAGCAGGTCTGGCTCTATAAGGATTCTACAAATATGTTAATACAAATATGTTAATACAAAGTCAAATTTTGCTTAGCTTTTTACAACACTTTTAAACATGTTACTTACATTCATACCGCCTATATATGAGACAGTAATGCCTGCTTTTTATTTAATATAAAACCTATAAGACAAAACATAATTTACTATATTTATTATATTATGTTGCAGATTAAAAAATTATCATTTCATCACAATTTTACTGTTGTACTATAAGATTATGTATATATAAAAAATTATATATATATATGTATATATAAATTTATGAATATGTAACAATAAAGTTTTAATAAATGTTCAAAAAATAATTTGAAATTATTGACTATATACCAGTAAGATATCATATATTACATATCACAGAAAACATACATATAAGTCAGTTAAGTAAATCCTTCATTTTTTTCAAATCCTTCTGCTAATAAAGTAATATTTTACAAAATGACAATAAATTCAGAGCATTGATTAAAATTAAAACATTAGAATATAAAATCCATTGATTTTCTTTTTGGTAACAATTTGTTCTAGGAAGAAAAATTTCTGAAAATCCCTTTACTACAAAAACTCAAAATTGCTGTAATTATATAACAAAAATCGTGAGAGAGTAGTTTTTGTAGAAAAATAACATGACTGGTGGATAAGAGAAAGTCAAAAGAGACGAGAAATTAAAAATGCCGTGTTGAAAGTTAGGATACCAGCTGTGATATCCAATATTAGCGTTCAGGGACCTCTCGTACGTTCACTCACCTAGCTATCGTATCTGGCACTGGTATCCGTACGCGAGTATAAGCATTATTTTCTCTCGCAAAACATTCGAATCGTTACTTCAGCAAGTCCAATCGTTTATAAAAGTGAATTAAATTTTGATAAAAGCAAAGGAGAAATCACATGAACGCGGACATTTTCCGAATCTACGAAGAAGATGTGGGTTAAGTACGTCACGAATTTTTCTCGTTCACTTTCCACGCGAGCAGAACCATAGACGCGCACAGCGCGGACGCGTTGATCTCAAACGTCAAAAAGATCTCCAATATAATCTCGTTAGATGGCATTGCAGGATTTAAAATTTTTCTTTAGAAAATACAAAAATACGAAAACCCATAGATATTTACAATACAATAACTAATTAATAAATTTTTGAAATAATAATTCTTATGTATTTAGTACTGAGAGTTTAATCTCAGAATATAAAAATATTCTAGGTATTCCTACATTTAATGTAAAATAGATATATATATATATATATATATATATATATATTTTATAAGTAGATATTTATTTGCATTATGACTTTTTATTTTTAATACACATATATCAAATCTATTGATTTTGTACATTCAAGTATTGGTAATTATATTAATGGTAAAATGTGAAAATAACGTGAGACATGATTGCGATGTGTTCAATGGAAGCTTCGAAATGCAGTGACTAGTGACTGACGTGGTATGCCAACAGTGGACATTTGACGAATCGGTCACACGGTGGCCAGTTTTGCGTAAATGGATCGCAAGTGGTGAAGAAAAACGACTATTTTACAAACATTTTAATATTTTTTTTCTATATTTTCGGTGAAAAAATTAATTAATTTTTACCAAAATGGTGTTATTAACAATGATTGCAAGGATAGCAGATGGTTTACCACTAGCAGCTACTATGCAAGAAGATGAACAGGTTAGATCTGTTAAGTCTATCTGAAACGTCAATATATGGTTGAGTTTTTAAAGTATTTTTTAAAATAATTTTTGTCTTTTTATATAAGTTTTGTTGTATAATTAAGTAGTTTTTAATTAATTTGTACATAATTATTTTCAATAATATGTCGAAATGTATTAATATTACTTATTGAAGTACAAGATTTACAATATTTCACTAATTATTTATAGAGTGGAAGAAGTATTTTAGAATATCAGAATCAAGCAAAAATGTTATTTAGAAGATTGGGGCCTCAATCTCCAGCTAGATGTACTATAGAAACAGGTCCATATTTATTCCAGTAAGTTTTTTATGTTATAATTGAATGAAAAAAACTTGAATAAAAGCCCATGTTACATTTGAGCTAAGTCAAAATTGAGTTAACAATATGGTATGATTTTATAATCTCTGTAAATTATTTTACAGAGTGCATACTGATTGGAAATATTCTAGTAAAAGTTGATCTAAAATATAAAAGCAAGAACTTTAGATTTTTGAAACTTATGGGAAAAAAAAAACATATATTTTATGTTACAGTATTATCCAGAAATATGCTAAATATGTAATATAGACTCTTACTCGGGATTTTCATTCAATTGATAAATTATATAATGATAAATTATCAGCTATTTCCATTTGCAGTTATTTAATTGAAAATGAAGTATGTTATTTGGTACTATGTGAAAGGAACTATAGCAAACGGGCTGCATATAGTTATCTTGAAGATATAGCACAAGAATTTCATTCTTTATATGGTAAACGTGTCAATACAGTTACTAGGCCCTATAGTTTTATCGAATTTAGTATGTATTTTTCTTCTTTTTTATATAATTTAGTTTATGTAGCATTTTCATAAAATATAAATTATTCTTTCAGATACATACATTCAAAAAGCAAAAAAGGTTTTTTTGGATGGTAGATCAAGAAGAAATATGAATGCACTTAACAGTCAACTGCAAGATGTGCAAAGAATCATGGTTCAAAATATAGATGATGTCCTACAAAGGGGTACAGTTCTTTCAGGTAATAATATATATTTTAAAAAAAATAAAATAAAATTTTTTATTTAATTATTATTTATTTTACAGAGCTCGATACTAAGACACAAAATTTGACTATGTTGTCACAAAAATATAAAAAAGATGCAACTCATTTAAATAGCAAGTCCATGTATGTAAAGGCTGTGGCTGGACTTGTTGCATTTTTAGTCTTCCTATTATATTTTTTTATTCTTTAGTTTTTTGGTATAATTGATTAAATAATTATGATTATGTAAAGACTATCAATGTTTTTCATTACATTATTTTTCTAAAATTGGCAAGTATCTTTTTTATGAATTTAGTTTTTCACGTAAGGTATTTAAATTTCAAGTTTGATTTGAAATCGGTAACAATGTATATATATATATATTGCACTCAGAGAAAAAATTAGTCGCAAGGAATATAATATTGATATTGTTTCACATATTGCATAATAAATATAATAATTCTTTACATAATTAAGACAATGTATGACCATCTTTGCTTTAGCTTAGTAAAGCAGTTCTCTAAAAAGACAATATGTACAGCTATGATTATTGTTATATTAAAAATTACGCGAATCTTATTATTTTTATTTATAATCTAAAAATTTAAAATAAAATTAAAATTATCATATTTAAAATATTTATATTTTATCACGTATGTATTATTTTACATAATTTACAGTTAAAGCAAACATGTATTTATTCTTGTGATTGTATTATTCTCTGAAGCATAAACGTTTATGTATTTACTTTTTCGGGTGGGGAATCAATGAAGGTATAGTTGTAATTTCATTACTGTTCTATTTATACGCGATTCAATTGTATTATTCTATTGAAATATTGTATTTAAATTAAATAAAAAAGATTGAATTTGTACATTCATTTAAATTGACGAATTACCTTGATTTGTTAACATGTATTTGTTATATGTATATACAAAATATCTTGTGTTATATTATTGTTCCATTTATTTTTTAATTAGTTCATTATTGGGTATATTACAATTTGATAATCATTCACTTTTTGACTTATTATTTGATTTTTCCTCATCAGAGTCTGAGAATTCAGAATTAAAAAAATAATTCACAGTTGAATTTGTTCCTTTCTTCGTTTGTTTGTATTTTTTTCTCTTCTTTGATGTATTGTTATATTTTGAATTATTTACCTCTTCATCATCTAAAGTATTATATAATATATTATGACACTGATTAATTGTGTGATCTTAAAAATAAAAATTATATATAAAAAAAACATACCAGTATCTATAATTTCATACATGCATGCGTGATCATTTAATATTACATATATTGTTGGAAATTCAATTATAGTTTTATTTTCTAAATTCTCCTTTAATGAAAGCGTAATATCCAATTCATAAAACCTAGATATTTTATAATATACAATTTAATTAGTTATATTTAACATGTTGGAAATCGATGGATATTATAAAGATCCCAATAGTTGAATGGTAACATTAGTGCCAATTAAACTCATATTTAAATAAACTATATTTTATAATGTATCTGTGTGTCATTGACTCGAAATCATTTTTTCAATTGACACACTATATGCTTTGTTATTTTTATATCTTATAACACACGCAGCATAGTAATTTTTAATATTTTTATGTGACATTAAAAGCAAATATGATACAGGATCTTATTTTACTGCTGAGCTCACTAACAATGATTTTTTTCAAAAAATTTAGTAAATGTCAATAATAGAGGCATTACATTTTTTTAGCTGTTAAGTAGAGATATTAAATGACATAATGGTTGTGTAATCAGTCTTAAATGTACTAAGTTTCAAAACAAAGGATTAAATGTACTTACTTTAAATCTGACTTTATAACTTTCTCTGCTTTTAAAAGAACTTTTATTCTAGATAAACCTGCTGCCTGATAAAATTGTAGTTTTTCATTTAGACACATTTTTAGATTTAATTCCTCGATATCATTTTTCTTTTTTATAGATTTAGTAGGATATAAAATTTCTTCTACAAGCAATGATAATCTTGTACATTCTAGAACTCTATAGTTAACATAATTTTTAATAAAATTAATAATATATTAAAAAATTACAAAATACATTACAATAACAAATTAATATATATATATATATATATATATATATATATATATATATATATATATATATATATATTTAAATATATGTCAAAANAAAAAAGAATTCTACCTTTTTGTGACCCACTTTGTGTAGTTTGCTTGAGGAAAAATCCATTCTATTCTCCAATATAATTCATTAGTTTTCCAATTTAAATATGTTGTATTATTTTTATGTCTACTAAAATGTTGTGGCATAAATTGTAAAGTAATGTTCCTCTTAAATGCAGCTATTTTAAGTTTATGCAGATGCTGTAAAAACAATACTTATAGTATTTAGTAATATAAGCGCATAAGGATATGTCATGTTTTGAAAGATATAAATTAAATAATTTCACAAACCGTTGGTAAACTGAGTTGACATGTATATTTCTTCAATGGATTTCTTTTTAATTGATCAACTGTTTTAGAAATATCTTCAAGAAGCCTATAATCTGTCATATTTTTTTTTTTTGAATAATAAAAATGTAATGATTAAAAAAATTCTTTTTAAATTTTAGCACAAGTTTATATAATGAACATAACTTACCACTTAAAATATCCAAATCTGTAAACGATTTTAATGGTATAAATTTCGTTTTATCTCGAATACCGTCACATTCCAATTCTTTTTTGTGAATATTTACACATTGAAGACAACAAGTTTTAACCTCACATTTTGGACACGTGTATTTTAATTCGTTTTTACCACATACCTCACAATCTTCGATCCTGCGAATAATATCAGTTTTAATACATATGTATAAAAATTTAAAAAATTTAATTAGAACATCATTCAAATGCGATAATTGTCTTAATTATTTAAAAATATCATACTTGTCACTGGACGTAGCCATGTTCGTTTATGTACATCAAGAAGACAAGAAGACAACTATAAATTATACAAGTATAACATATTTAAAAAAAAAAAAATATAATGTGCAAGGATTATTAATGCAACAATTACGATTATTATAAGATTTATTTATTTATATTTTTTTACACATATTAATAGATACAATACATAAGCTAATTTCTTGTAGAAAGTTAAAATTGTAAATATATGTACATCAAAATATAGATAATTTAGCTCTACTCTTTCGTTGATCTTGTTCAGCAGCAATACTTTTTTCAGATGCTCTTAAACTAATTAGTTCTTTCTGTTTCTCATTATATTTCATTATGATGTTATTATAATGAACACTTCCTTTTGCATGTCTTGACAATGATTCTTTTAACTTCGCCGATTCTCGTTCTAGTCTTAAAATATTTTCCCCAATTTGAAAACTTGCTACGTTTAATTGTCGATTTGATTCTGCTTTAAGATTATTTTTACCTTTTGAAATATTTCGTGTTTCTATTTTAGCTACAAAGAATTATTTAGAAGTATTGTGAAATACAGAATGTACTGAAACAATATATACGAATTATAAGAAAATTTCCTTAGACATACATTTATCACCTAAAGTTGCATTTATAAAATTAAACACGTTATTTTCTTCTCGTTCTTTTTCTCTTTGATACTGTTTTTCTCTTTGCTGTTCCAATTTTTGTTGTTGCTTCCGCATTCTACGTTCCACAGAAAATAAATTTTCATCTCCTCCAGCATTTTCTCGTAATTCCATACAATGATCTAGAAATCAAATATTTTTAATAGTAAGTGTTAGTTATACATAAAAACAATAGTATAAAATATATATATATATATACCTAAAGATTTACCAGCTGGCAACACTGTTGCTTCAACTGGTTCTATTCTGCCATCTGAATGTTTTCCAAGACCAGTGCCTACTACATATCCCATTTGAGCCATTAATTTGCTACCTATGCCACGCGTATATTTTTCCCAATTTCCTAATGGTGTATTACTTTCTACCGTGAGAAGAGATTTGTGAACTATTTCTTCTTTGGAATACTCTGTTGAATCACTTTCATCCTCGCTATCTTCAGATGTATCTGACATTTCCAAGTCAGTATCATCTGACAATAAATTGAAATAAATGTTTGAAAGGATAAAATTCAAACTATTTCTTCTTTGGAATACTCTGTTGAATCACTTTCATCCTCGCTATCTTCAGATGTATCTGACATTTCCAAGTCAGTATCATCTGACAATAAATTGAAATAAATGTTTGAAAGGATAAAATTCAAATGTACAATCATTTCAGAAGATACATACCAAGAGGTAAAAGATCTTGTAAGGAAACTTCTGCGATATTACCATTTGCTTCGAACTTAATTCTGAAAACATCTCCTTCCTTTTCTGGCATTTTTAATAAATGTACAATCATTTCAGAAGATACATACCAAGAGGTAAAAGATCTTGTAAGGAAACTTCTGCGATATTACCATTTGCTTCGAACTTAATTCTGAAAACATCTCCTTCCTTTTCTGGCATTTTTAATACAATGCATCTGTGCCACAATTGATTCTTTTGTTTTGCTAGTACTCTACTACCCATTTTTATACTTTGAAAATCTGGCTCTCTGTTAATAATAATAATAAATATTGTACTTTCAATTTTCATATATTATTATTAAATATCAATAGACTCATTTACCTATATTCTTTAATACTGGATAATGGTACTAATTCTCCGTGTGAAAATCTACAATCTTCGTCAGAAAATTTACATTTTCCATCCAAATAATAAGGACATGGAAGCATTTCTTTATGTGTTGGATTTAGAAAAAATACCCTGACCTAGATAATAATGTATATTTAAATCTTTACGATTAATAAAATGGACGTGGATAAAGAAAATTATCTGTTTCCTGCTGATTTTGTTGAAAGGACATTTGAATTAGCAATTATCTTAAATCTGATTATAAATCATTTTTTCCCTTACTTTTATATCTTGCATATTTTTTATTTCTATGCTGTCATTCTGATAAACAGAGCATATCATAGCATTATGATAACCAATGCCTCCCCAACTGCTACCATGGGGAGCTCGACATTTCATGCCTTCAAGCTGCCTCAACTCATCCTACAAGATGAACTTCCACCGTATAATTGTATCATTTCTATGCCATATAGAATACTTGCATACTGACTTCTATATTATTTGAAGCTCCATCATCTTGTTTATCCCGTTCTTTACTCTCGGAATCATTAGGAGTTTTCTCTAGTTCTGCCTGATGAATTTATAATATCAAATAAAATATTAGTTTCTTGAACCTTTTATATTTCTTTGTCAATTTTTTTTTATAAATTTGTTTGATCAAGGATACATTACCTTGAATAAAGCATATTCTTTTTCCAATGGATCTTCCATATCATCATCAATTTCAACATCGTCATCATCGTCGTCGTCTAAATCTTCGCTAGAGGTTTCAACACCTTGTAGACTTTTTTTCGTTAAAGTAATGAGTTCTTGTATGTCTGACTGTAAACTTAATAAATTTTCCCTATCTGCTTCTTGCGTAGTTACGGACAAAGTTGCTTGAACTTGAGCTAGCTGATATGGCAAAAATATGTTTAGAACACAAAAATGAACTATATTTCATTACGCGAAAAACGGAACGGGTATACGAGATATTTCAAAGGTTATACTACTTCTTTGTAAAATGTTGATAAAATAGTATTTCATACCTGCTGTTCGTATTGTGCAATTGCTTCCCGTAAACTTTCAGTGTCTGTCATATTATTCTATATTGTCTTACCCTGCGCAGATTTAGAAATGCTTGAAAAAGAGGTCTGAAGAAACAGTTTTGACAGTTTACATACAGATCCTTTCCGTACTCTATAATTTAACGATCGTAATAGG
>NIPQ01019104.1:0-17141 GCA_002806875.1 Lepidotrigona ventralis hoosana
AGGGCATTCAGAAGCTTCATTAGGAGGAGCGGGCATTCAGAAGGCCATTTGATTCCGGCGTTGGTGAACTCGCGTGACCCCCGGCCATTCTACAGCTTTAAAGAGTATCGGGGGACGGGGAGGGGGTGAGGGGTGTCTTTTTAGAATTTCCTTCGCCTATTTTTTTTCCTCCTCTTCCTGCCCGGTTTTTTCTTTTTACGTAGCTTTTTCGCTCCTCCGTCTTATTTCGGTCGCTTTCTCGTCCGCCAAGACCACGTAACTTTCTCGGGGTAATTTTATACGGAGGATGAAAGACGCATTGGAAGATGCTTTGGTGAAATTAGTTTCCAGGGGTAGAAATTGTTATCCGGAAAGGAACTTTACTGTTCCGGTAAACCCTCGCTGAAATTTCTTTTTCTCTTTCTTTCTCTTTCTCGTTTTCTTTTTCTTTTTCTTTTTTTCTGTTTTCATTGCACTTTAACAATCTTTCGAAATTGATACGACGACGGTGAAGAAGTTCGATTAGATGGATAAGTAGATTCTTCCTCGCGTTATCGTGGTCGGGAAGTTTCGCCTTTAACGCCGGAGGAGGCCAATCACGTCGTTTTGATTCGCTAACGCGTTTACAGAAGTTACCGCTTGTTACCGCTAAGAAGCATAATTATTCGGAAACTTTTAATTCTACAGAGAGACGAGTATTATTTTGTTTCGGATAATGGCAGGTTTTCTCTCTCTCTCTCTCTCTCTCTCTCTCTCTGGCGATTCTTTTTAAAGTACGCTTAACAGGAATATCAGTGGGAAACGGGAAACTTCGGTATTTCTACTTTCAGAATTAACTTTGTACAAACCATAGTTTTATGTAAGCAAGCGCCACGAAGAATGACCATCGGCAACCAGAGGATGACCATTTAATCCCACATAGAACGAGAATTTTTTACTTACACAATCTCTCAAAAGTCTTGGAACACTTATTTAGTCTTTAGTTTTTATTATTCTACAATTTGGTATTTATTTTAGATATTAAAGTTTGTATACTACGCGTGTAATTTATAATACATAACAGTTGCTAATTAACAGCTTTGTATTTCATTCTTCGTTGTACGAAGCATCCTTTTATTTTTCATATTCGATATTTACAGCCAAGAGTATAACTAATAGGAATGACAGTGAAAAATTGTCGATAATTTAAAGTTCAAATTCCTTGAAAAAAAAGAAAATTATACAACGATTCATTTGGTCTTATTTTAAAGCTTGGACTTTCCATTTTGACAATTTGTGAGTTCGTTTTTTACGAGAATGATTTTTTACACAATGATTTTGATATCTTTTTTCACGAAAATTGTATAAATTTAGACGCGTGTGAAAACATTTGAAAATTTTTTTCACGTCTGAATCCAGTATAATTTCAAAGATTTCCTCTTAGTTCAACAAGTTCTTAAAACTCGCTATGCGATTCTTTCTTAACATTTTAACGAACTTGGAACATTGGGATCAGATGACGAGATGCTAGGATCTCTTGAATTTTTCTCATTCAGTGTTCAATAAAATAGTGAAAAAAGATGGTACAAGTTTCAAAGAGTCGTTACGAGGAGCAAACTTCAATCTTCAAAATGATGATAAATTTAGTTACAAAAAAGAAAAAAAAAATATCCTTTACAATTTCTTACAATTTTTGACAAAAAAGTATACTTGATGTAAAATCATCTTCAAAAAAAAAACCAAACTCACGACTATCGAAGTGAAAGCTTCACGTTACGAAAACGCGTATATTATCGATAATTTTTCATTGTCACAGTTACGCTTTTCACTTTGTAATACTTTGTAATACACTCTTGTGATAAAAGTTTTAATCTGCGTGTACATTTAATATAGCAAGTGCTTCACAGTACTTTTATTAGTCTCGAGAGATATAGATACAGTGATCGTTGCAAGACTTTTAAACGCAGGCTGTACTTACTTACGCGTAGGCTTACATTTCATCATGGCGGCCGGGAAGCGCCAGTCAAAGCGACGTCCGCTCCATTTAACGCTCACCTTATTGACCTTATGCTTAATATTAACGAGGCGACGCGGCCAGCCAGCTGGACACACACGAGGCATACAGAGAAACTAGCCTGAAGGCCGTTAACCTCCTCATTTGCAGCGCTTTGATCCAACCCTACTTTCCAGCGTCTCCCCTCCTCGCCGATCTGAATCGATCGATCCTCGAAATCCACCCTGCCGCCACTGTACACCGATTTCATGTTAACTAATGTCCCCGGCCTCGTCCAGGCCCCCGATATAAAACGAATCGGCTAAACTGGATTGATTTGCATAAATAATTGCGCACATATCATCAAGACACGATCGAAACTGGCTAATTAGTAGACCGTTCCGACTGGAACATGGGTCGCGTCAAGGTGATTACCGACGGTGTAACACGAGTTGAACCGAATACGGAAGCCCGGAGAATCGGCTTCGTTGCTCCGCAATGGAAATGGAATTATGGCCAGACACGCGGAGTTTACTCGCGTTGGAACTTTGAAGTTACGTTGCAGCTGGGAATCCGGTGGCCGTCCGGCTTTAAAGTTTTCCGCTTTATTAATGTACGAAATGAAGTTGCATCGTTGCGTCTGCCTTGGCTGCAATCTAGAGCAGCGGCCCAATCGACATCACGAATCGAAAGAGTAAAGAAACGACCAGGGACGGAATCGAGCTGCGAGCCAAGTTCGATATCTAAGTCACGTGATTGTACAACTTGTACTGATGTATTCATTTTTTAATGCAATCGCCAAGAATCGTTCACACTCGTCTGACGTTGAAGCTCGTATTTTTCAAGCACACGTTCGAAACGCGTGATCTTTTATTCTCACAATTATTCACCAAGTCTTCTATCTTCCTGTTCAAGAGATCCACGTTGTTGGAAAAAAGCGACGAGCTATCCGAGATTTCCGAGACGAGAATGGTAATTACACAGGGAGCGGTGTGTGTACGTCGCACGGGGATGAATTCGCATCGTGACAGATTAACTTCTTCTCGCGTGGCGAATCCTCGCTATGATACATCGCGTTTCACGGATTGAATCGGAAGGATATCGATCATCGCGTTAAGTAGCTTTCACGGTACAGGGGACATCGGATCTGGACACATGTGCGGAACGAATCGCCGCAATTTACCGATGCGAATCGGTGACACATAAATGGGGAAGACGGTCGATCGCGCGTGCCTAGGGGTAGCAGACGGTGCTTCCTCGCGCAAAACTCTCCACCCGGCTTCTACCTTTTTCACCCTCTTCTCAATGGCCTCGATTTCTGAATTTCGATAAAAATTACAAATTTCTACGCGCGACACGCGCTTGCTTCATTTCTCTCGCGATTTCGTCCGTTTAATGGACGCACTGATTTTTACCACGGTGGACTTATCGCGTGGAATCGATCGGCTGTGAACTATTCTGCACTCCGAGCGTCCGTGTCGCGAGTCATTTAATTTTTATTGTAATTTTTTTTTTTTTTGGTGTACAACGAAAACGAGCCTTGTCTGTGTTTATCTTTCTTTAAGAAAACAAAAGGATTAATATAATTTCTGGTAGGCCATGTTCATTTTATTTCATCAGTGATACATGTCATGTGATCGACTCCACTTTTTATTAATTGGAAGATGGTAAATACGATTAAATGAAATTACATGAACGTAATTAAATGATAAGTCAAAACATAAAAATATCTCGAGAAATGCTCGATAGGTACGACACGTTGAAATATTTGGAAGATAATTACTTGCGTGAAAGAGCAATCGATCGAGACTCGATCTGGAACAACGTGGCTGTAAAAAAAAAAAAAAAAAAAAAAAAAAAAAAAAGGTGGCGNAGAAGAAAGGTGGCGTGCACGGTTCCTCGTTTTTGACGATAATAACCGTGTAAAAGGACGCGGCTGACGGTCCCGCGTTTTATTTCCACTTATCACGTTATCTCCTTTCCCATTACACGTTCTTTCCACGCCACGTCCTATTGTTATTGTCGCTACTTAACGCCACGTCCAACGGCAGTCAGTCGCAGCCTTCTGCTTCCGCTATTTTGCCTCCCGTTTCCGGCTGTTATTGCGCTCCTATTGGTCGCGAAATTTCACGTCGTTCGCGCTCAATTGCACGCACCCTTTTATTCTCGTTCTTCGTTAATCCCTCGGATTTCGATTTCTTCCACTGATCGACAATCTTCAAGCAATGTTGGCCAATGTTCGAATCTGACCGCGCTTTTGAAAACCAGCACGTGTCTCAAGGCATCAATTATTATGCGAATGTTTTATACTTCCAAATGACACATCGTTCTGAAGGAATACTTTTTCCTGCAAAACGTCGTCCCGCGGTCGTACAGAGGATCTTTCTGTTCACGCGTAGAAGAATTTGAAATTTCGAAGGTAGCGCGAATGTATTCCTACCTTTTTTTTTTTTTTTTTTTTTAAACGAGAGTTAATAAGCGAATTGGGTTGCACCAAGATCCGTATTTGTACAGGAAATTTCGTTACGCGCACACTGCGGATGTTTATGCATTCGAAATTTAAATTGCAAAAATGCACAGCGCACGCGTAGTATGCAAAAAGTACATAAGCATGTATGCATAAATATATAAATATCAAATCTCCAAAGTAAATTACTCGTTATAATATTCCGTGGTGAGGGAGGGAGGGAGGAGAAGGAAGAGGAGAAGATGAAACAAATCTCTACTTGGATTTCATTTCTTTAATTGCATTAATAAAAACATGAACCCGGCGGACGGGGGAGGGGGTAAATATCCCCAGTAGTAGTATAGTTTATGGATTTCCAAAGCACTTTAAATATCTCCCTCTATCGAGCGTTTTCTGTTACGCGTGGCCGAAATGTTAGCGTGTGTCGCGTATATTTGAAAAGGAACAGCTCGGGTTTGCCAGATACCGTTCGGGAAATGGTCACGGAAGATCGAGCTGCGAGTAGTTTTTCCATATCGCTGGAACAGCCTGACTGTTTACGGCCAATTTATTCGACAGCCACGACCTTATGAATATTTATTTAACGCGTGTTGCCAGAGCTGCCTGCAAACGAATCGTCGTTTTGTTTTTTTTTTCCCTCGGTTCTCCGTCGAACAACATTCGCTTTCTCTTTCCGCGTATGGCGTTCGCTGTTCCTTCTCCCCGCGATTTGTCAGTTTTTCCGTTTCAGGATAGGATTGTTTAGACTCGCTGGCACGTTTTCTTCGTCGATGTCGACGTATCGTCGCAACGTTAGCAACGCGATGAAAATCGCTCGGGCTGCTTCGCCGGGCTATTAAATTCTCATTAACGGAAATAGAGCGAGCCGATTATAGGTGAACACGGAATATTTAAGTGTCGTTCGTAGCGTTTAATTGATCGATAACCGGTCATAAAGAGCTTATACTCTTTAGAATTACCGTTGGTATCCCATACTTGTACAACGGATTTCCCGGAAATATGCACTGATGGCTTCTCGTTTTAAACAAAGCGCATTATAACGCATTTACAACGAAATCCGCCCCGCCGCCGTCCAACAACGCCGCGTGATTTGCATAACGCCTCCGCCTCCAGTCCGCATTAATTCGTAAACAATGCAAATAATACTCGACCGGCCTTAATTTATCGATACGATCTCTAGCGATAAAAAAAATTCCGAACATCGATTATTCTTTTACTAGACCACAAGAAAATTGAAACATAATATAATCAATAATCAATATTGTCTCAAATTTTTTAACTCTTCTTCATAATTTCCCTCTGTGAATCAGTTCTTTCCCGAACATCTTACATTTCTATATAATTTCTCTGTCAAACTTTTTCACATTTCTCGCCATTTTGTGCCAGCTTTCTGAAAATATTCTACCTAAACACTCCCCTCCCCGTGTGTATTCCAAATCTTTCAACACCCTCGTACGTCACGTATATCTCTTTCACCAACTGTCGTTACATTCACAGCCGAAAGTCATTTTCGCGTTAGCCGCGCGAAGAAAGACGTCAGAAAACAGCCTGACAGTGTTTGAATCTGACAGTGAGTGTAGACGGCCATCGAAAGAGACGTTCCTTAGGGGTGGTTCACCGCAAACCGGAAGCGACTATCGTCCCGTGGATCGCGCGGATGCAAGTGGTTCCGCTTAATTAAGTCCGTTGAACCTTCTCCGCTCAGCGTGAATCATTTGGCCTGTGTAAATGCATCGAGGTGGCGCGATTCAGCCATCTGTGGCCACTTAACCGATTCAGCCATCTGTGGTCACCAACCGACCGGTTCGAATTATTATACCTGTGTCACCACTTCGCATGCTAGGCCTCGAAATCGCCCCTTCGCTGGCCATTGTACGATACTTCTATCGGGGAAACTCACTCTCCCTCCCTCCCCCCTGCAGACAGGTTCCAACTTCCGCTATCCTACCAATTGCAATGGCATTTACCGCCACCCCTCGCGGTGGTTTATGGCTTTTTATTATAAATGTCCCCTTTTTCGATGACTAATAGCCCGGAACCCTGTCGTCGAGTATCGAAGGACACCGTAAACGTTCCTCGTTCACGTTCCTGGCCATTTCCGTGCGCCAATGGCCTCTCTCCCCCCACCCTGTTCAATATCGTTCATAGTCGTCCTATTCTATTAACGTATCTTTAAAAGTTTTGCTTCTCGACTCTGAATTTTAAGTCGCTGTTTCTGTGACGACGATTAAAAATTTATTGCTTTATCTCAACTTTAGTTTACATATCCGTATCTCTTTGGGAGGGATGAGAATACTGCAGAAAATTTTTGAAATTGTTGAAATCAAAGAAACATTTATTCAATCCTCAATTCTCTAAACGTATCAATCAAATTCTCCTTTTTTTTTTTTATTATTAATTTCCCGAAAGAAACTCTCACTCTCCTAAAGGAATATATTAACACACACACTCACACATACACAATACACAAATACACAGAGCAATGGAAATCCTGAAAAATTCCGAAATAAAACTACTTTGTACCGGCATAATTCTTCCGGCAAGCATGATGGATATATCTGGGTTAAGTGACTGGCAAGGAGATTGACACATCGAGATTTTCCACCTGCACAGGACTCGAGGAGTTAAGTATCGAAACTCGCGGTAACGCTGCAAGGTTGAATTACACGGCGTTGCCGCGGCAACTCGCGAGCAATGTTAATCGAATGATGGATGACGACTGTGGAAACGCCAGCCCCGAGATTTTCAGATCCATCAACGAACGGTGGTCTGATTACGGTTTTCCTGGACAGCCAAGAACCAAGCGCCGACCGCTAATGATAATAGTTATTCTTGCCCTATTATTCGATTACCTTTCACGGTATCGCGATATTGTGTGTGGCGCGGAGGAAAAGCGGGCTTATAATTCAATAATAACACCGAGGGTGGGGCCACAGTTCGCCCTGGCTCATATTATTTCTGCGGAAATTCGATATCTCCGCGGTTCCCCAGGCAAACGATATTTTGATACGTGTCCAACCTCTGCGTGCCTGTGGCCGATTTTATACCTGAGCGCGTGATCGAGCCTCGATTCGTTCCTATAGACTAAGAGGCATTTTTTTTTTTATAAATCTCTGCGATGCCTCCTTTTCATTTTTTCCGTTCCGATCGTATCAAGTCTTTCTCGCAGTAACGTGCGAGATTCTTCAGACACGATTAATATTTCGGACGATCTTTTTTTTTGTCGTCGATCGAAGCGAATTTTTCCGGGGTTTCGTCGAGTAAGTTTTTAATAAATCCATTCCACGTATTAATAGAGAGATTGAAGCTTGATCCAAGCGAAGTGCTTTGATCTGTGAAAATTTTCCACTTTTCGACGATTTCGACCTCCTTCGCTAAATTTTCATCTTCATTGAAGGAAAATCTCAAACACCGAGCTTAGAAACCGACCTAAAAGAATTGTAAAATTACGAAATTTTTGACAGCTTTAAATATTACACACACACATATATATTTGAAAATTTAATATATTTAAATACTTAAAATACTCAGATATTAAATAAACATAAATAACTGATCCAATTCGGTCGATTCGTATGTGTGAACGGATAACTCCTTCCCCTGATGTCTAAGATCAGACATCTGGTCTAAATAATTCAGAAGGGGAGGGAAGAATCAGATCGATCTGGTATAGTTCGTAGATGGAGGAAAAAGGTTAACGAGCGCAACGCGTGGTAGGAAACTGCCGAACGATAATTCGACGCGATTATCCGAACGATACTTTCGCGAGAGACGGTGGATGAGATCGTCCGTTTTGCCCTTGTCTGGTGTACGCCGCGGCAAGAAAATAAATGGCCAGCCGTGATTTTCATGAGAAAAAGCGCTTAACGGTGTTAGTCGCTTAATGGCTCGCTGTTTCTCGGTCTTCGCTCGGTCGGGCTCGCTACTGTATCGATCCGAGCGTCGAAACAACTCGACGTTAAGCCGCTTGCGGCTCGGTTCGAAAAGCTCGAAGCGCGCGCTTCTGAAAGCCTTTGCCATGGCCGTACACACTTTGACTTGGTGTACCGTCCAGTTACCGGAAAGTTGCGTCCTCGGGACGACGAAACTGAAAATTTCCGCCGACATTCGGTATTTCATGCTGCAGTTCAAGGTTGGAGATCGAAGTTTTTCGCTCGAGGAACCTCGACGGCGAGAAGTTTCCAAATAAGCGGTAAAGAGTCTGGCGTGGCGAAATATTTAGCAATTTGCAGGGTTTCGCAGACATTGGTTTTCATTTCGGCAAGTGTTTGAAGTACGAAGCTCCCTGATGGAGAATTGTGGCTACGAAAGAGTCGGCGGCAATGTATTTTGCTCGACACTTTGAAGATACTTCGAGTGGTTTTGTTGCGTCGAACGAGTTAATAGAAGCGAAGGGGTCCTACAGCTTTGACAGATCGGCGTGTTATTCGTACGTGGTGCCAAGAGAAACATCAAGCTCAAACGAGTAATCATCGAGAAGCAGAAACGCATGACATCTACAAATTGCAATCATTGAGATCCGACAGCAAATTAGTTGACCCAATCTGTCAAGATTTTACAATTAAAAGAGTTTCCAATCATGGCGACGTTTTAAAAAAATAAATAAATCAAATATTAAATCAACCCCCTCCTTTCTTCAATTAAACAGAGAGGCCAAAAAGCTTCTCTTTCTTGAAAAAAGAGAGTTTTTTTTCAATCATGGCGTCGTTTTAACCCAAAAAAGAAAGGAAAAAAGAACGTCAAACTTTAATCAATGCATAAATTCCAAGTATTAAATCATCCCCCTCCTTTCTTCAATTAAACAGAGAGGCTAAAAATAAAAGCGACAAATCTATAAAATTCTTACTTTTCGCCCGGAATTACAGAGTGGTGAATCACTAAGACGATTCTTAATAGGCGAACCAGGATCGTAACTTCGAAAGAAACAATAATCGTTAGCCGGTGCATCTAGCGGGGTTAATGGCGGGTGTTTTTATGCGTCGTAATCGATGCTGTGAAATGAAACATGGCCTTGTGTTATCCGGGGGATCGAGGAAAGACGCCGCGTCGATAAAACGCGCGCCAGAGAGAAGAAGAAAAAGGAGATTTTCGTTGCTCGGGCGTGTCTTCGGCCACGTATCGCTGCTGCCAGGTGCACCGTCCCGTTGCAGCGGGATGTTCGTCGTTGACACGGATTTAAGAAGCGTTTTCGAAATGGTAACACGCCCTCTCTCGTTGGCGTTTCATTCGGGTATCTGTGTCAGCGTCTTGGTCGACGTTTTACGGCATCGTTTTAGATGGACCCTTGGCTCTTCAAAGCGAACTTTTACGAGGGTGAAATTTGTAAAAATGTGGTCTTCTCTTCTCTCAACGCAGGAAACTTTATCTTTTATCGCCAATGTGTTTCGAAGATATTATTACTCGAGGCCTCAGGGACAGTAAGTGAATACTTTGTTCTTTAGCGACGATGTTCCGAAGATTGGAATATTCTATCTCGACAGTCTGTTGTCGGTTCATATTGAAGAGCCATCTCATTCTCTCATCCCTTTGAATTTGATTTTCTGTGCTAGATTTCACTAGTTATATTCTTTCCTCCAAATTTTTTTTCAAGTTGCACGCTGTTCGTTCTCACGTGACAAATGACCGAGTCGTTACAGACGTGTATTTACACAAAAAAGACTCCGAGAGTCTTCTAATTTCTGCAAATTTACAAACACTATTAAAAATTCCCGCGAAAGAAAGAAAGGAAAAAGAAAAGAAAAGAAAAGAAAAGAAAAAAAGAAACAAACGCGAGAGTGGGACAAGGGGGTGGCTGAAGGTTCTCACTTCTCGCATGTTCAATTTCACGGCAAATATGGTTAGCCACATCAAACGAGTGTCTGGTTCTAACAAATCCAGTGGCTCTGCCGTCAAATGGCATCAAAGTGGCCGGAGCCAGGTAAGCTCTCTCGCTTCTCATGGGATGCGCCCACGGTAAACGAGACTCGAAGTGACGTATGTGGAGAGTCCCATTCAGAAGACCACATCAAAAGCATCGAGAGAGGTTTTAGCTTTCCAACGAGGACAAGGATGATGACGACAACGACGACGACGACGACGACGACGACGACGTTGGGATCGTTAGCCTCGTTTTACGCAACTTTCCTCGCGTGCACAGCTATTCTTGCCGCCTCGGGGCTACTTTCTCCTTTGCAGCCCGCCATTGCAGCGAGACGCGAAAATTTCCTGTGTAAATCGTCTCGCGTCTCCACGGCACAGGAGTAGAAAAGTCATGTAGGTCCGTGACACATTCTGAAACCTGGATCCCAGGCTTCATCCGTTCCAGGGGCTGACCAACCCCCGGTGGCAGCTTGGTCCTATGGCTCCTTTTCTTCCAGCGCTCCGCCACGGACTTTCTTTTATTTCTGCCTCTTTCCCTCTCTTTCTTTCACCGGAAAGAATTATAGCTCCCTCGGCCACGACTCGAGGAATTCTTGCGGTTGCCGGGAGAGCTAAAAGATTTACTTAACCGCCGTTCCTCTGTTTCCCGACCAGTTCTTTTGATCGTCCAGCTTGCCCCGCTGTTTTCCATCCTATCCGTACCTCGAGCTTTCCGCTTTGTTTCCCCTTCACTCCCTTTCCTTCTTCAGCCACGACATGGAGATTACGCCCGCGGAGGTAATAATTACGAGCCTCCGCTGAAATTCTGTGTATACACGGCCTTTCAGTTCGAGCTAATTCCACCGACGTTGAAAAGTTCCAGTTCCCGCGGAGAGACCTCTTCGGATGAGGCTGTCGACGAGAGTTTTCAATCGGACAATCTAAAAATCGGATCCAGATTTTTCGAGTGTCCCGGTATTAATTAATTAGCCCCGCGTTACGATCGTTGAATTCCAACTATTCTGTGTCTTTCGCCGCTTGTTTCAAACTGGCAGGTTTTCGAACTCAATTGGACGATTCTAATTCGATGATCCACGCAACTACACGTACGTAGGGATATACGATAATTGAAAAAGCAGAATCCACATTAAAATTCCACACTTACGTGCGCCGCGTGTACAGTCTTCTCGTAAACGGGGCCGTGAAATCGTAAAACATTTATGAATTTTTGCAACCCAACTGGGGTTGTTCCCTCGATGTTCCCTCTGTTTGTCTGTAAACATTTTTACACCTTTGTTTCCTCTGTCCCCTCCTCCTCCCTCTTTTTTTTTCACCAGGTGTAATTAAAAAGCGCGCGTTTACTTTTCCCTCGCGCCATTCTCGATGGCCATTACGCCACGCGCACGACGCCACTTCACGCGCTCGCGATACGCGTTATCGAATTTGTTGTTGAAAACCGTATCAATTGTTCTCGCATAAATGTTCGACTTCGTTCCCGCCCTTTGCCACTGTTACCTCCTTTTTTTCCTTTTTTTTTTTTGTTTTTTTTTTTCATCCGCTCTCTATCCACCTCTCGATCGTTACGTCTTCTCTTTGAATTTGTTTGTTCTTCTTCCTGCCCCTGGTCCTTGTAGCAGTTTTTGAAAATGGCACCTTGCGCGAGTCTCCACGCATTGATCGAACGATCGTGTGCAAATCACGGAGATTCCTCACATGCTTCGCGATCGTTATCGTTGCCTTTTTTTTTTCGGTCGTTTGGTTTTATCATCGGGCATATTGGTATTATAAATGGTAAGTAAAAGAATCGTGAATTATATTATATATAATTATTAGTAAGTAAAGTAAAAGATAATAATAATTATATATAATTATTAGTAAGTAAAAGAATCGTGAATTATATTATATATAATTATATATATATATTTGTAACTCGGTTGGTACAAGTCTCTTTATCGTGTGTTAATTCTTATTATTCAGAGTGTATGACCAGTGGAAATAATGTAACGAAGTTGTATGAAATTGTTTTGCGACGACAGCGAATTGAAATGCGTGAAAACGGCCACAAACGATGAATAAAATATTTCCCTTTCTTTCATTCAAAAATTTTTATTTGTTCTCGAATAATTGTTTACATTTTGTCTCAGCCTTTAATGTCACTGAGAACTATAACAATCATTTAGGCTTTCAATTGAGGCTTTATCACTACACGTGTGAAATATAAAATACAAGGTCAAACATCCTGAATTTCAGTAATCTAACATAAATTATACCATCAGTCATCCCGCGTGATTGATACTCTTCTCTTCATCCCCGAGTTGCAACGCAAACACGCAGTTACGCTTTTTTTTTTTACAAATTCCGGACAACAGAATTTTTCCATTTTTATGTTTATCGATATTTGCGCAACAAATGAATTGATGTTCTTGTCGTTTGGTAAACAGATAATAACAGAGTTATAATGCATCGGACCAGGTAATTTTTTTTCTGTTTTTTTTTTTTTTTTTTTTTTGGGGGNCGAATTGCGAATTGGATAGACGAGGAGTAAGGGGTTGGTTTCCAAACCGCGCGGAATTAACTGCTAACTGATATATTTTTTGCCATGCAGCTTGGCAAACACGAATTGGAACGCTGTGGTGCAAATTAGTGCGAAATTAATATTTAATGCGACGTGACGTCAGCAAACGTTCGCTGGCGCGCAGTTTTTCCGTTTACCTTACGCGAGTCGAATTCAGAGTAAATAGCGCCGGATATAATACCGACGTTCTGTTTTGTCTTGTTTATTTCTGCCCGATCGTTACACGGCCGTTTACACGAGCGCGATTATAATTATTCAGATCAACGTAAATGAAACGCGGGACAAAGTGTTCCGTTGAATATCCTTTGCTGTTCGTTGTCGATTCTACATCGAAAAATAGGAGTGAAATCAAACGCTTTTAATCGCTAGCTTCTCGTCGCGCGGCGAATATCCGACCGTAAAATTCGATTTCACAAAATTCATCGCTTGTATATTTCGAAGATACTGTTACACACTGTTACAGCGAAATATTACATAAATTTTATTTATACTGCAATTCGTATCGGTCTTCGATCCGCGAAGATGTGAATTGTTTGTGAATAAATTACCATCCGTCGATGGTAAACGCGTGGAAAATTGAAAGTCAGGATGTTCGGTTGTCAATATCTAATAAAAGAAATTAATGTGAATTTCGGTAATTTAATACACGGTGAAAAATCAAATTGAAATGCGAACGTGTTAATTGAGCCAAAAACTGAGGATTTCTTCCATTTTGTAACGGAATGTATAATTAATGTTTAGTACGTGAGCCGTCAAGCGTGCAAAGCGAATAATTTTGTAATTATTGAAAAAATAAAAATATAAAGATTCTCTCGCGATTCTGGTGATATTTCTTCAAAATTCGAGGATTTGTGCCAGAACTGTTGTACCAATCCTCCAATAGTTGATTAATTATTTAGCTGTTCCTTCCGAGAACTCATCAGCGCTGGAACACGGTCAATCATTTATTTCTCGTCCACCCATTCTAACGAGATTAAATTAAATTGCCAAGCTTATACACTTGCATACTTTGCACCGGGACCCTGCATCTCGACGATTCCGTAAAGTATTAGAGGATGATCGATTTATTAGCGAATGGCACGGCTGATTTGTGGGACCGCGTGCGTAAGCAACGCCGATTCAGCAAACATCAGAGCGTGCGAATGATTAACTAAGCTTGGCGTGGCGGGGGTGTCATGCAAATAGGCATTATGCATTCCTAGTTCATTGGGGACCGATCATTAATATTTGCGTCCCCTGGCTGCTGCCCCTCTCCCATATGTGGCTTTTCAGAGGCACGTATGTTATTACCGATTGTTAATGTGCGTGGCATTATTTATACGTGTGTGTGTGCACCGTATGTCCTCCTCTCACACACATACACACACACACACACACTTTCTCTCTTTGGCTCTCTGTCTCTCTGCGCAGTGAAATCGATACGGATAAAGCCCCTGGTGCAGGTCGATAGCTTTGGATTAACGTAATCGATTTATCTATTTGTCGCGCGTCTCTTTCCCGCCGATTCGAGATCCCGCGACGATGATGAGCCCACGCGCAACGATGATACTTTCGATCGCGATTCGAACGCGGAATTCCACTGATTAATCAAAGTCAAATTTGCGAATTTTAACGGGCAAGTTCACCGGGTTTACAGATTTCATGATTCGCCGATGGCTCGGTTGGTCTCGCTAATTTCTAATTGCTTTTGTCGTAACCTGATGCCGCGGAGGGCGATACGTTTGAACTTAAATTTCCACGTTTTAATTCAAGGATGAAGGGAAAAAGAAGAGTCGAAGGTTGGAGCAAGCGGCTGACTCAAGAATATTTGAAAATTCCAGGAGAATAAATTCAAGCTTGAGAAAGATTTCTACGTACAGATTTTAAATGGATCGTTTCGTATCAAACGCGACTGATATCAATTTCTAGATCCTCTCTCGTGTCTCAACGTCTACCATGTCTGTTTAAACGTACGTATGGTCAATTGGTACGGTAGAAATGAGAGACGTGTAAAGTAAAAAATTCAGAAATTGAAACGAAGCTTGAAACGAGACTTAGGAAAATGGGGAGAACGGAAGGACGAAAATGAAGCAGAGGATAGTCGACAGCTTTATTAGGATGACTATTCACTTAGTTAATGAAGCATTTAGAAATTTCAAGCTTCGACTGGTTCATAATTTAATGACGTTTGATTATTCAGTTCAGTTGCGGGCTGAAGGAATTGTGCTTCAACTTCTAATTAGATTTCGCTCCTTTTACGGCAGCAATTTCAGCTGAAGCTCTGTGACTGAAGTGTACATCTCGAACTGTCTTGCTTGACAATTGTCTCTCCTCCCGTTCAAATAATCTCTCATCGTACTGGACCGGGGATCAAGTGTTACCATCAAAATTAGATTCCGTAGCTGTCCGCCTCGAATCTCCGCGTTACGAGAACAGGATGAGGACCGGAGTATATATATATATATGTGTGTGTGTGTGTGTGTGTATAGCTAAACTCCGCGAGTTCATGCAAAATGCTGGGATCTGATGCAATTTAGAGTAGCTGCTCGCGAGTCGAAATTCGCGCGCAAATGTTTCGGAATAATCTGTGCGCCTGTGGTACACCCGTGTATTGCGATGCAACTTATCGTTTCCACATGCGGTTCCGGTGCATTGCGTTCCCCGAAAACTTCTCCTCTGCCCCTTGTCTGCGAAATACTTTGTCGCCGTGTAAGACCTCGCCGTGTCTAGATTTCTCGCCGAAGGATTCTTCGATAATGGAAAGACATATATGTATGAAAAATCGAAATCTTGCGTTTTCGTAGATGGAAGAAAACTTGGCAAAAAAGCTAAACCTTCGACACTTGAATCAACAACGTGGCGAGAAGAATATATCCAAATTTCTTCGTCTACACAGTGTTGAACTCTCGTACTATTGAATTCTAGGCGAAAAGTCGGAGAATTCACAGATTCTCGATCGACGACGAGTTCTAAATGTTTGAATAATTCTAGCGTGTTTTAATATTTCAGGCATGAAATATCCATGATTATACGTGTATTAATATTCCATAATAATAGAACATCGTTGCAAAATGTATGATATTAATAATTCGGGAAGTATGTTAATTATGAATGATACATTAATTTGGAAACTTCAAGTAATCTTCTGCCAAATTTCTACCAATAATTGTGCTGTTTGCACGAAGCATTATATCCGATGTGATATTTAACACATTAACTCACGACATCGCGTTATAAAAGCGAGGTGTCCTTGTCATTACGAATTGTAAAATGGATCAAAGGTTAAAGTTTACTACGTCGAATGGGTCGGAGGAGTTTCTGTGGCGTAGGGGGACTTCAAAGGGAACTATTTGAACTATTTTACGTCGAGGGGGCAATTGAATAAATTTCAATAATTAATAAATCATCCTACAATGAATGTCTGTGCGCGAGTACATATATTGATAGAAATCTCAGAACATATGTAAGAGAAACTTCAACTAAGATTCAACAAAGCACACTTTAGCTTCGGTCCGATCTCTATTGAAGCAAGCAAGACACTGTACTCACAATGTAACTGCATCGATCGATCCCTGCCATTCGATGCTTTAATCTTCGACCACTCCATATTTTATCTTTCAACTTAATGACTATATTTAGCAGAGAAATGTAATTAAAAATATACGAACTTCTAAAAATCTACAAAACTTTCCAGTCCTCGTGTGTCAATTTCATGGAATATTGAAAAATAAATCACGCATAACCAAAATTCAAATCCAACGTTATCAAACCAAACACTGTACTATTAACTGCGAATTTATATATTTAAAAAATATACGAACTTGATTTAAAAAATCTACGAAACCTTCCAGTTTCTCGTATCAATTTGGTGGAATGGAATTTCCTTGAGAAATACACGAATACAGAAACTAGCGCAGACGAAAAATTCAAACCATAAACGCCTATCAAGCGAAACTCTACGCCATTAATTGCGAATTTATACATGTTAAAAAGAAATGGTACACGTTCGAGGGTTAACTTTCACAGGTTATTCGACCATCGTCACAGGACTCGTTCCGTGAAATACTCGAAGCGATCGAAAAGGCACGACGGATGGAGGAACATGAACGGGACACCAGGTCCCTGGCGAGGATGATCCTCGTAGCTAGCTCCGTGGCTAATGAGATTAAACCGGCCTGGATTCTGGTTGTGTAACTCGAACGGACGTACGCTTGTCAACGTTGCCAATGGCGTTGCATGTTTCGTTCGAGGGAAAACTCGCTGGCGCGACGGCGGTGACGTTCGAAACGTGATGGCGCGGGGGCGGATGAGAGGGGGGGGGGGGGGGGTTG
>NIPQ01019126.1:0-20842 GCA_002806875.1 Lepidotrigona ventralis hoosana
GTGCCCCTCCCCTCTGCCACTCGACTTCACTCGCTCGTCTCCTCTCTGTTGCTTCTCTTTACGAGCACTCGATCGCGTCGTCGTCGTCGTCGTCATCGTCGTCGTCGTCGTCGTCTGGCGAACCACGACGGCCAACAACGAGAGATCCGGCACACGCTATAGGAGGAGCTCGTTTGGTGATCTCGATAGCACCGAGAGAGAGAGAGACCGCCAGAACGGTATTGTATACGTCGAGTATCACGATCGGTCGTCGATCCTCGATTAGACCGAGAAATTGCTCTCGCCGACTTTTCTACTCTCCGCTCATCGGGACTCCTATACACCGGGACTCCATCCAACACTACCCTTCTCTCCTTTCTTCTCTTTCTTCTTCTTATGCTTTAATTACGCGCATGCTTTTTAATGAATTGAACTGTTTGCATGGAAAGGATATTCTCACTGACGCACGAAAACATCCGCGTTCTTTTAGCCTGGATTTACGTTCGGTCGTAATCAAATTCGGCACAGTCCATTTTCCGACGTCTTTGTAATGCGGGCTTGAGTTACGTTTAAGCTATGCGCAGACTAAGCATAGGTTAGATTAGATTGGATCTGAATCAAGACTAGGTTGCTCGTTAAGCGAACAGCAAGATTGCACGTGTCTCTAGACGTAGGGCTTTCGACTTACAAATTAGATTAGCTTTGATTTAAACTGACTGCATCTATCGAACAACATCGCGTTTGTATCTGTTTTTAGAAACCTTGGGATTTTCTCAGCAAAGTACGTCACTCTGCGTTGAGTTTGACGGACTTCACGTCGACGAGAAAAAACCGTCGCAACAATATCACTGCAAATGAAAAAAATCTAATATCTGTCGAATGAAAAACTCCGAGAGATAGATATCTCCGATATTTGAAAAAGAGAAAAAAAAAAAGAAAGGGGGGAGGGGGAGGGAATATAGACGTACGAATATTATTCTGACCTATATTTGCCTCCAAGAAATCCTTCATACGTGAAATAATAAATTGCGCAATCACGATCGAACGTTAAACGGAAAAAGAAAGAAAAGGAGGGGGAAAAAAAATCTTTCAGAGATCAAGGAACTCTGCCCGTCAGCCGCGAACAGCGATATAATCGCGTTGCGCGATCCTATCGTTTTATTTTATTAAAATCCCGGCACGCCCTCCCCCCCCCCTCTCCTGGCACCGTTCTTCTTTTCTTCCTGTAAATTTGCTCGATAAAACGAGAAAACGCGTGAACGTGATTCTCACGGGGAAATTAATTCCCGTGGAAATTTTTCCCGTTTCGAAGGGGAGAGATTTCAATAATAAACGGACTTGCGTCGGGTAGACGCAACGTGAATGCAGTATGTATGCCAGACGCGTTTAAATATTCCGAGAGCCTGGAAGCCGCGGTATCGGCCGCCTTTGATCGCATAAAATTTTCCTAGCCCTCCAGAGAAAAATCGTTTCGCCGACAAACCCGGTGTGTCGCCTGTGCCCCCGCAGTACGCTCTAAGGTAACTCACAGAGAATAACAGCGTTTAGTAATTCGTATTCCGTTCCTGTCTAAGGATTTTTAGGACGTTCGCGGCCTAGGTGGGTTCGTTCTTAGTCACACGTCGGTAAGGGAATCGGTACGTGACATTAAGCAGTAATGCCACGTGGCACAACGTCCACACAGCACGGAACTTGAAATAGTATTACGGTTGGTCCCACGTCACGCTACTCTCTCTCTCTCTGTCTTTATCTCTCTATTTCTATTTCTGTCTTCATTTTTCTTCATCTCTCTCTCTCTCTCTCTCTCTCTCTTTTGACCTGTCCACTTTCAAACAGCCTCATCCCGAATGTACAGTATAATATGTCACGGACCGTATGACAAAGAACAGTGGGGAACAACCAGAAAGGGAATAAAATTCCTTTGCGTGAATTTTAATTGTCCGTTTGGTAACAAAAGAGAAATGAGTACCGACGAAACAGAAGGTTAAAAAAAAAAAAAAAAAAAAAAAAAAAAAAAAAAAAAANAGAGGAGGGGGGACAGAACGTATGGACACCAGGCGAGAGAGGTACAAACTGTCGATATCGCGCACGGATATTCTCTTCCACAATATTTTTCCTCCCCTCTCTCCGTATATGCGTGTTTTGTTTTTTCTTTCTTCCTCTCTCTCTCTCTCTCTCTCTCTCTCTCTCGTTTTTTTTGTTTTTTTTGTTGTTTTATTTCACAGTTTAATTTATAGAGTGGATAACTCGAGCCTCTCGGACATACAATGACAAGTCGGAAACGCTCGAAAAAAAAACGGAGTGGAAGTTGTTTACTATAAAACGGGTTGACCAACCTGTGTTTACTTTCGACGACCAAGAGAGAAAGGGAAGAGAGAGAGAGAGAGAGAGAGAGAGAGGAAAAAAGTGAAAAATGGTTTTTCCAATATCGCCGAATGATCGCGTATACCGGCCCCGCGCGCGTGAAATTTATCTCATCCCGCCGCGCGTCCGCAGCCTCAATAAATAGATCTCTCGATATTCACTCGATTTTAAATGTAAATAGACCAAAAATCACGAATGCTCGTCTGGCCGGTGGCAGCTCTTGCCGGAGCTCTTTGCGAACCTACGAGATCGCCAGCACACAGAATCTGTTAAAACAGATAGCGCGTAGGTAGTTCGCGACCTAAATAGACGAGTACTCTCCTGCACCCGCGTGCGGACCGCGGACCTTGCCTAATTCCCTAGCGACTGGCAAATATGTGCTTCTAATTACCATCGATATTAATTACGTGTTTGCCAACGCGAATCATTTTATTAGCGGGACGCGTGGAAACTCGAGCTGAATTTACCGGCAACTGCTCGTGCAATTCTCTCTCACACATACACACTCTCTCTCTCTCTGATCCGCGATCGAGAGAAAGCGAAGCTAAAAGGCAGAAAGTTCAAACGATCACCCCCCTTTAATCGATTAAACGCGCGATGTTCGCACGCGTCGAACGACCCTGATGAACGTAGGTATCACCTCTTATCTTTCCCCTCCTTGGGAAGCAAAAAACAAGTATAGAGAAAGAGAGAGAGAAGAAGAGAAATGGAAAAATCCGCGGTAGGCTGACGTTTTCACAATTTGTCAGAAATTCATTTCGTTCTTTGTCGGTCTCAAAGAGACGCGAGGTCCACAGCAGGAAAGATTAAAGTTTTTCCGAGGGAAAAAATGGTGCGCGTGTATGTGGTGTATATGATAGCTAGGTCGGCGGAAATTGCGTGTGCATCGATGAGGGGCACCAGAAAGGAACGAACCCGAGCGAGTTCTATCTCTCGCAAACAGGCGAGAGCAAATTCAAAAGACGCGGTTGCCGATACGATGCCTGATAAACCCGATATGAAGTCACGTGAAACGCGTTTTTTTTTTTTTTTTTTTTTTTATAAAATGCGAATAATATAAATACGCCTTTCTTCTCGAACGATACTGCAGCTCTTCTCGAAACAACTATTTTTATATCCATTTGTTTCCTCAAATTTCCATCTTATGTAGATACGATAAGCGTCCCATATTCTTTGTTGAATCTCAAAGCCTCCACGTTCGTTCCTTTCTCTCGTATTTCCAAACTTCAAATCCTTCCTTCAAACTTATAAAATTCTACGCTAATTAAGTCGAAAGGAAGGAGAGTCTTTATAATTAGACAGATAGCTGGACAATTTAGATAGAAGTTAACCTTATTTTCTGAGGGGACATTCTACTTAAATCTAGCCAACAGCTCCCTTTCTTATAATTTGCTGATATTGTACAAACGTATATTTTTTGGTATTGTATGATGCGATGTATAATGGTGTAATATCTGGATGCCTAGCATGAAAATTATAATAACAACGTAAGAAGAACAAAAGAATTTTCTAAATTTTTCATTATAATCCTCAGTCGATTGACACACATTGGAATAATTCACGTGAACTAGACTTTCTAGAAACTCTTGTATATTATACTTGCTCTAGTAAACCTGCAATGCACGTTGACGATTGCTTCAAATTTAAACGATATCACACGCTTAGAAATACAAAATTTCGTCTTAAATTTCCACTGCTGTATCAGTTTGTGATGCTTCGTAAATAAATTGCTGGTAGAAGAAAAATTTGTCGAGAGTTAATATGAGAAGTATTCAAGGTGGCAATTGATATCGAAAGCAGCAAGCGGCCAAGAGTGATTCCATTGTTTCCCCTGGTTTTGACTAGAGGTTTATTGCATGCGCCAACTTTGACAGAGGTCTTTATACGACGAAACGTGGGGCATTTATCGCGTAGCCCTCCGACAACGAGCAGTCTCTGCCGTGGCCACAGCTTTTTAACAATGTCCCGAGCGACTTACGGCCCTGGCTGCCTCAACTTACAATCAGCATTCGCTTTGAAGTAGCCCGCATACTTATCGCCTTGATTGACGTCCCCTTTCGTTTCCGTGGTGCTACTAAGCGAGAAGCATATTTACATGAAAATAAACGCACCTTGTGCCTTGTGGCTCTGGCCACGAAGATAAAGAATAGAAAGGCAGAGAATGATCGAAACGAATTCGGCTCGGAATTAAACAACCAAACAAAATGAATATCGTTCGACCGACCCGCTTACTAAAATTACTCAGTTTTTCTAACAAGATTTCTATTATTTGAAATTATCGTAAAAAAGAAATTTCAAGCATCGAAAATACTGAACACTAATTTACCTGTTTTCAAGGATTAAAATTCGAAATCCTTCGGGAAAAAGGGGAAATTCCTTCCTCTTTTCCAATAAAATTATATTTTATTGAAAAAAATTGTTGGAGAAAAAACGACACGGTCCCGATGAGATGGAGTAGTAAGAGAAGTGAAAGAGAATAGAATACTTGAAATAGAGGCCATCGCGGTGACTGATCATGTTTTCTTATCAAGCCTCATCTAACCTTTGAATGAATATATAATATAGCTCATTTCTATTCCATCTAACTGACGCAAAGAAATAGGTTTCAAGATTGGAATTCCTTTCATCGAGGATCAATGATTCTGACGCGACTCTTGGTCCCGGACTTTTAATTTCAAACTTGGCGAGGGAGTTACCAAAACGGTCGAAATGACCAATTTATGATTTTACCACAGCAATGTACTTCCAGAGAATCGAGTGACTTTTCGTAAAAATAATATTTAAGTAGAAGCTCTCTTTTTAAGACAAATTTACACCTCCGCCGTCGGTTGTGGTGTACTAATATTTCGTCGGATATCGCATGAAATTTTAAAGTTGTTGCCATAGGAGGTAACATTCGAGCGAAAGGCTGTCTCGCAGTTCGTTACACGGTGAGCATTTTCATCCCCGAGGTGAATCTGCATCCCGAAAAAGAGACGTCGACGATCCACCGGAGCGAAAGCTACGGGCATCAATACACAATCGATCTTTAAATAATAAATCCGAAACCTTCCGGTCGGGAAATTATTCAACAGCCGCGAATGTTTGTCTGTCCTTTGGATAATGAATAAGCAACTCGTGCAAACGTCGCTTGCAATCCTGTTATTAGCTTCTATTCCGTCGGATAGCGTGGAATAATTGAAATATTTAGAAGCGAAAAAGCACTAGACTCGAACTGAAATAATCGCGAATCTTTTGGAAATATCCAGGGGAAGGGGGGAGGGGAAGAAGAGAGAAATATTTCTCATCGAAACTTACTGTTGTTCCAAACAATCCGAAGAACGACTCGACACAGTCGCTCGATCCACCGACGAAGAAGGAAGAGTGTGCAGCGAACCGAAGAAAGACATTACCGTGGCCGCGGCGCTCGCTGAATAAACGTATTGTCGCAGCCGCCGGTTGCGAATAATAGTACAAACAAAACGATGATTACGATGGTCGAATGTTCGATCGAGTAAATAGCAGGCAACAAACTTATCGTGGAATCGTGATTCGCGATCGCGCTTTGCACATAATAGCCGTCATAGGCTGGCCACGACTGGCTGAAAATAACGCGGGAAACCGCGTGCGTATTGTCTGACAAATATAGTCGCGGCCGTGTAGACGCTGCACTTATATATTTACATATCATTCGCGTCGATCGCATTGTACGATACGTAGGCCACGGTGTCCGATGTTAATTTATAGCCGTTGATTTTATGATCGGCCAGCAACAGCCAGCAGTAGCGACAACGAGGAACAAAAAAATCTTCTAATCCGGTGGAGCAACGATGCGTGCGAACAGACGAGCGATATTTATTTCGATTAAACGTGTTACGTATGTTAACGGGACAGATTCACTCTGGTGCTGGCAGGTTTCATAAATCGTAGAATCACCGTGTCATTTATTACGACCGGGCCAGTCGGAATTGCAATATTAATTATCAATCCGGACTGCGTGATTTTTACCCGTTTGTATGGAAATGTTTTAGGAGACGCGAGAAGAGAATAAAACCGTAGAGAAATCGAGTTCTTCTTTCGCCTCGATCATCTCCGCTTCAACACGCGATTTTAATTAAAATCACGGAAAAAGAGAAAGCTGGATAGCGTTTTCTCTGAGCTACAACAGGAGGACACACACACACACGCGCGCGCGCGCACGCACGCACATACACGACGTCGCTTATCAATCGAAAGAATCGGTCGAAGCGTCGAGTTAAAAAAAAAAAAAAAAAAAAAAAAAAAAAAAAGNTGCGACGACACGACCATTAGTCACGGTCCTTGCGAGAGGCATTAGCTCGGCCGTTGTTACACACGCCGGGCGAATTTCGGAAAGGTTCGACCGGTTCCGAGAGCGAAACACAAGCTCATACATTGTGACAACGGGACAGTGGCGCAGAAGTGTGGATGTAACCAGCGTGTGGGTGTAACACGTGCTGACACACGGAGCCACGAACGCGCGAGCTATCTAGGCAACCTTTCGAGGTTGACTTCTTGAGACACTGGAGCGGAAACACGAGACGTATAGCATGGGCTGGCTCCACGAGGCGAGTTAATCCCTTGAGACAACTGGGAGCCACGGCGTGGAATGGGAATACCGAGGGAAACCCGGGTGGTGTATTCTCACTCGCTACTCGACAATGTTATTATTACGCTCCCCCGTCCGCATTACGCGGATAATTTATGTCGGTCTTTACGTATAGCGTAACGCGCGCCAACTTGTCCTTTTCACGTGTACGCGGCACGTAGCCGTGCGCGCGTAATGAATGCATATAATGCTCACCCATCGTCGTAATCATTCACTCGCCGTGATAAACACTCGGATGTTTCGCCAACCATTCTCTGCCATTCCCAGTGCCGAGCCACCCCTCTGCATCCAAGGGGACATCTTCGAAACGTTCGGAGCACCGGATGCCCCTTAACAATCGCTCTCCGTCGTCTTTCTCGACAATTCTGAAATCTCACGAAGGAAGCAAGTGAATTACAACGATTGTAAAAAAAAAAAAAAAAAAAAAAAGAGAAATGGNCGAAGAGAGGCGGAGAGATATTTACCGAAAAATCTACACGGTTGAAGAATTCTGGTTGTTATTCGACCTGGTTGTTCCGCGTTTACCTATCGTTACCCGGCATCGTGTACCCACCGCGATTACAAGCGCGGATAATTAAAATTCTCTCGGCGTAGCGGCAGCCTTTTCCACCTATTCGTTCGTCTACTTCCTTTGATCCACTTGGAGCGTGAGCTCGAATTTATTCGAACTCGTAACGCCCGTGGCACCCATACACGCGTCTATTTGCGGACGCAACAATAATTCTTATCCGGCGGTGGAGCAGCCGCCGCCGGCTGCCACCACGCGATATTATTTCATGTGCTTAGACGTCAACGGAATCGTAAATAGCCAGACGTCAGACGTCCCGACACCACCCCCCTCGTCGTCGTTTGCATCGACTGTGCCCTTACCGCGAATCCAGCGATGAAAATCGAACGATCCCCTACTCTGCCACTGCCCGCAACTACGTTTGACGGTACACCGAATTTCCAATTGTGCACGAGAATGAAGAAAAGAATGGTATCTTTCTGTACGAGAACGCATTCTCTCTTGCTTCGATACAAGTTTATTTGCCGCGACTATTAATTTATCAACTGTGTTGTTTGGTATCGTCGAGCGATTTGGAATCAAGTTAACTCAGCCCTGATTCAATCATGTACAAAGTGGGAATTTCATCTATTCCACGCGCTTTTCAAGACACTCAGGTTTCTCAATTTCACCCTCTACGGCCCGAATAATTTTCTTGGCTGTAAAAAAATTTGTATAACGTAAAATCGAGCAGTTTCGACAAGTTTGATTATAACGAATAATTGAAGTTGCAGGATAAAGGTGATAATTGTTAATCGGTTAATAAGGAGACATTGTACAACAAAACGTACACGCCATCTCGTGCAAAAAAGGTTCAATTATTTAATAAAATATCGATATATTGGCATGTGACTTGAAAGAAGATACAGGCCGAATTAAGGGTTAATCCTTAGTCAGTGCCGTAAGTACTGCTTCTGTTGTTATTAATCGCGCGGCGAGTCCTCCGATTTCTCGGCTTTGCAAACGAGCAAACACGGACTAACCGCGAGTTCCTTTAAGTTCGCGCGATTCGTCGATTCGCGGGAATTCGACGAGCACGCAGCGCTATTGAATGACGACCCATTTACGCGAAGAGGTTAACCATCCTATTAACCGAAGGTCGCGACACAGCGGCCAACGATCCGATCCGACACAGCATCTCGCGCAAATAGTGGCGTGGATCAATTGCAAGTGAGCTCCTCTCGTCTCCTCTCGACTTTTCTCAAGCGATCTTCCCCATCCGACGAAGAGAGAGAGAGAGAGAGAGAGCTAACCAGTGCCTTTCGTAGCCGTATAATTCGCCCGTGTTGAATGTAAATTTATCCCCCCCTCGTCCCCGAGGGGTTACACCGTCCTCGTCTGCTCGCGTGACTATGACCACGGCCACGAGCGAATTTATACTGAAACCACCAAAACGTGACAACGTGAGCGGGGAAAACGTTGCTGACGACTAGCGGACGACAGAGCAGGGCACCGGACGCGTCTTAAATTCACATTAAACATTCATCGGGACAGAGCTCGCTGACAGGAGGGCCGATGGAACGGAGATACGGGCATTCCTGATCGAGCTAATGCGATACCGAAAACTGGTCGAGGTCTTTCGAGTCGCGCCCCGGGACTTTGTCTTCTCTCCCCTCTAAACCTACTACTATTCTGAACCTACCGGCTCTAAAACGCGCGTTTTCACGTGACTCGATCACAACAAAGAAAACGAAAAAAGGAGAGAATAAAAAAGAATTCCTCGTCGTTCGCGGCCACCGGGAGTAAAAACCGGCCTCGTTGGAAATATATTTATTTTGCACCGGTCTGTGCTTTTCTTTCGCCGACGTATGTATGTACCTTGCTTGTTGCCACTACCGGAAGCAGAGGTGAAATAATAGAACCGTACGGGATAATTCGACCACATTAAGGCAATATTGTTAAATTTTTGCATATTTTTGCATTTTTTCAATTTATCAGTGGCCAATTGCCTTTGCGTAGCAACGAACGAGGATTTTTATGGAAATTCATGTTCTTGAGAATTTTATTGGAAGAAGAGGGTCTCCTTCGATAGAAAATTATTTTACTCATCAAATGTTATAAAAAGCACCGTAGCTTCTTTTGAATTTAATCTTGCACTTTTAACATTTCTCACAAGTACGAATGAAACACTAGAACTGAATGTTTTACAAATCAAACAACTGTGTAATTGTTATTAATTTGGTAATTTTGCCTAATTTCACCAAAGTTTCGTCAAAGTAAATCACAAAAAAATGACGAGATTTTCTACCCCTCCAACCGATTTTAAAAGGATATTCTACTTCAAAGTTCCAGCAAAGATGTTCAAAAATACCGCGCGATATTCCGTATATCTTCAAGATATTACATTTTTTGGAGAAATAATAGAACCGTACGGGATAATTAGATCACATTAAGGCAATATTGTTAAATTTTTGCATATTCAATTTGCCAGTGGGCGATTGCCTTTGCGTGGCAACGAACGAATATTTTTATGGAAATTCATGTTCTTGAAAATTTTATTGGAAGAAGAGGGTCTCCTTCGATAGAAAATTATTTTACTCATCAAATGTTATAAAAAGCACCGTAGCTTCTTTTGAATTTAATCTTGCACTTTTAACATTTCTCACAAGTACGAATGAAACACTAGAACTGAATGTTTTACAAATCAAACAACTGTGTAATTGTTATTAATTTGGTAATTTTGCCTAATTTCACCAAAGTTTCGTCGAAGTAAATCACAAAAGAATCCCCTGCAACCGATTTTAAAAGGATATTCTACTTCAAAGTTCCAGCAAAGATGTTCAAAAATACCGCGCGATATTCCGTATATCTTCAAGATATTACATTTTTTGGAGTCGTTACTAAGATACGATGTATAAAATTATCCCGAGATCGTCCTATAAATACAACAGTGTCCCGCATTGCTGTACAGGATATTCGGGAATTGGTTAGCGAACAAAAGAATCGAATAAAGATCCAAGAAGGGACGCGGGCTATATTATGAAATTTTCGGGCTATATTATGAAATATCATGAAATTAATTCATGAAATTATGAATTTAGAAAAAGCTACAAAAAAAAGGATAGCGGATATGGAGATTGAATGAAGCCGTTTCCTCTGAAATACCGGCACTGAAAACTGGCATGTACGTATCCTTTCGTCGATTTATCCACGTACGATGCCGGTCGCGTGTAATTGATACAGGCACATGGTTGTTAAAAATCACTCGAAAATGAAATCACAGAACACGCATTTGATATTTCAGCTACGAATATTTCCTCCGAGATAGAACGCGCGCTTCGGCTTTTATGGAATAACTTTCTTGTTCTTTCTACCAAAACAAAAAACAAAAAAAAATTACACGAAACTATTCCAAAGAATAAATCGTGGTTTCAGTTCTAGACAAACGTCACGTTTCACGGAATCACGGAATGTTCCGCTCTCGACAAGAGGCAAAAATGCAATCCAGCGTCGGCAGACTTTCGTTCTGTGTCTGACGAATTGCGAAGATCTCGTAAGAATAAAACGTATATCGTTCCCATGGCGGCCATCTCGAAATTAAAACCGGCGCGATAGCTTCATAGCGATTACAAGTATATATACATCGGCAACGTAATAACAACGACTAATATCTCGAGAGAAAGTAATTCTTGATATGGATGAGCGGATAAGAAACGGCTCGTTTCATATATATATATATGTGTGTGTGTGTGTGTGTGTGTATTATTCGTTTCATGGCTGGAACCTGGATGTTCAGAGAATTGTTGGAACGCCTCGTGTTGGATAAAGGCTCGCGTCCAAGACGACTGGAGCGTGTAATGACGAGACGCGAATCGTATGTACGTATCACGGTTGGAGTGTAATATCAAGGCTGAGGATACGCGGCGACAAATATCACGCGCATCGGGCACAAAGAACGTGCGAAAGACGAGCAAAACAGGGCAGCCGGCTCAGATGGATAAACTCGTTGCACAGATCGTTTAGCCATCGCCCGCGGCTTTTTCTGATTGCTTCTCTGCCTTCTTCAGCCGTGATATTATACCGAGCAATTGAATTTCTTACACCCCACTAAGTACTCAACCGCTCCAAATCGTTCCCCATCTCTCTCTCTCTCTCTCTCTCTCTCTCTCTCTTTCTCTCTGTCTTTCTTTTTCGGTTCTCACCTTTGACTTGTATCACACCCGTAGAATTTAAGCAATCGAATTTTTAGAGCCGATATCCAGCCACGCAAACGAGAATTGAAAGTGATCGCCGAGGCCGGCCGGCAGAGAGGAAATAAAAATCACCGATTTAACCGTTCGCTCTTAAAACCTCTCCATCTTATTTTACTGCCCTCCTCGAAGATCGAGCCACACGCGACGGAGACGATGCTTTGGTTATCTGACTTGATTCGTCGAAATAAAAAAAAGAAAACCAGTACCTGATGCGAATTTTATTGAATTCATCTTCTGACTTTGGTTCACCTTTATACCTTTGTTCGCATTCCCAATTTTTGTGAAAAATCCCTTGAGAACTGAACATTGACCTAGCGAGGCTATCGCTACTTAGTGAAATTGAGAAATCGACGGGAAGCAAGGAAGGGAAAACGAGAAACTGCTTCTTACTCGCGCGAGATTCTTTCATTCACGATTTAACCACGGGATGAGTGTGGTGTTCGCCCGTGCTGAAAGAACAACTGTTCAAACACTGGCCCGGCATAATACCTCGTTGTAGAATCGATCCTTTAAACACGTCACGAGAGTTTGTCGTCTCCTCCCGTTGGAGCGTTAATCGCCCCTCAAGAATCTCGTGTCCCATGGAACAGTGCACGAAAATAGTAACGGCTCGTTTTCGTCCGTGGGGACCGTGGCGATGTTTCTTCTCGCTGGAACGCCGACAAATCGCTCGCAACGTGTTGTTAATCGCGCGAGGAGCGGCCGGTTTGAAATTTAGGACCGTTCCAAAAATATCTCACGGTTTATCGAGGTCGTGCCGGTTTAATCGTCGCCGTCGTCCTCCTCCCGGCACCGAAGACACGGAAACGACTCTTAATTGGCTCGCGAATTCACCAAGAATTCACTCGATGTAATTACCAAGAGCCATCACACGGCTACGCGAAACACCGAAAAGCGCGAGTTATTACGAGTGCGTGTCGCTAGATTCAAGCTCGATCCAAGCATACAAACTTTTAACACTCGAATAACTGTACCTTGCCCTGTCTGAAAGTAGTTAACTTCGCTGTAACTTCCATCCCTGCGAGTGATTCACTCCGAAAGCACGATTCTCAGAGATTGTTTTGAAAATAGAACTTTCGGCTGAAACAAGGATTTCCGCGGCGCACGTGCGTCACTTCCTCCGCTGCTTTTTAATTAGCTTCTTCCCCCGAAAGCTAACGACCGTACACCTATATAAGCCGCACCACCGTGTGCCTTTGGGGCTTCGGGGCGCACGCGAGACGAAGAAAGCGAGAAAGCCTGTAGAATCGTCCTGGCACTATTTTTAAATCACTTCCCTTGCACAATGTGGCGCCTATATTTATTTCCCCCGCTAAAAGTAGTCGACCCGTCATTTCGTTCCTTTTTCTCCTTTGTCTCCTCCGCCCCGTCGATCGACCAACGCAAATTCAAGGCAATCGGTTTGCTCTCTCTCTCTCTCTCTCTCTCTCTCACGTCTTGTTTGATAAACGGGAGCTTCGATACAGGTACATCAACGCCTCTGAAAAATTTTCTTCATTTCAATTCACGAAATGTCGCATTTGTGCCCGAGATGACACGAGACGAATAAAAGTCGACAGCGCGCGATTCAAAACAAGGGACAAACTTACTACATGGTGGAGCTACTTTGTGGCAAACAGTTTTTTCGCCGGATTACTTAGCTGTGTATGTACCTGCAACGAAACTGCCACACACTAGGCGAACGGTGGTTAAAAGTTGATCGCGGCAACGCGGCGAACTTTCGCGGTCTATCAGATATTCATTTGTTTGGCACAAAGTTCCGAATATAATTACTTTCAATTAACGTAGGACAAACTTGTAATATTTATCTCGACTCGGCTCAATTAGATCCTCGTTAGTCTGCGCTGCTTGCCTCGTGCCCGTGTTATCGTATCATTTAACTGAAACAACCTGCGCGCACCCTCTCTAACCTCGTTCTTACAATTGATTCTGCTAATTTTATACAGATTGATATAACGAGATTGCACGCGTAAAAGGAAAGTACAATGTGTCACGTTCCCTTGCCAAATCTCTCTATAGAACGGCGATCTCGAAATTCCACAGGTTGACTATCAGTTATCTAATTCCATTTCATTTCACTATCTCAGGGAATCTGTAACGTTATCTTTAACGTTAGAATCGATTAAAGTAAGAAAAATAGAAAAATCTCTAAAAATACACCGATCGACTTTCCATCGATGAAATATGTAAGAAAAATTACAAATTGGTCATTCCGACCAATCTTCGGTAATTCTAGTGTTAGAAGGCCCGTTTCTTCGAGTCTATTAAAATAGTGACTCTCCCATTGCATTGAAACTGTTGCAATTTTGTAAAAAGAAATTATCACAACAAGAAACTTGGCCTCACTTTGAAACTCGAAGCCTCCACCATCAAAATGTGCGATTCATCTTATTCCAAAATGAACCTGAGCTTATTACTATGATATATAATATACAATTTTTTTTATATATAAATATAATATATATAATATCTGTTTCGATATTCAGTGCCCGGATATTGATAGGGAGTGGAGTTTACACGCGTTCAATACTTTCGCAAGTGTCATCCGTGTGTCGTGCATCGCCAAGCCTGGTTCATCATCGAATGATACCATGACTCTTTCTCCCCCTCGGCCCGAAGGTGATGTTGCATTAAAGTTTCACACCGAGTGCACGAAGAAGCCCTCGATGTTCATCCCTATTCTGATCGGCTTAGCTCGCGTGCTACAAGAACGCACGCCTGTGTATAATCGAAGACGGCCGGAGAAAGTTTCAAGTGCAATATGGCTTTCATCACCACCCTCGGTTGACAAATGAGACACGGTGACGTAGCCCCACGCTGCGAGGCCGCTAATTGGATGCGTATTATTAACAAGACGACCGCGAAACGCTTCTCCCTTGTAAAACACTGCGGGAAGACGGATGCGTTCCCCTAATTACCCTGCTGCTTTTACTCGTTAACCAGTGGATGAAGAGCCGCGGTTAAACTGAATCCATTAGTGATAAATCACGCCACTTGCTTCTGATAACAATCAGAAACGAACGTCCTTTACGGTTGCACGAATTTATTATCATCGCGATAAGGGACGCTCGCCGATATAGTGGCACCTGTACACGACGACGACTCGTCCAGCAAACGAAGCAAGATCCAGAGAAATGGTCTCTTTTTCTCTTTTTTTTTTTTTATTTTTTTTCAAAGAATTAATTCNAATTCATTCCTAAAGAGAGTAGAATTCTCTCCTGAAGAATTCCAACGAGCAAATAAATAAGCACGATCTCTGGACTAATTTCTGTCGCGACGCAACAAAGTGGAACGCTTTCACGTTTTAAAATTCAATTCATAAAATGAAACGTCGTTGATGTTTGACGAATAAGAAGCGATTGATATCGAGAAATCGGTTCGCGACGCGAACACGCGCCCACAGTATAGTGGAAAGGATCGGTGAAATTTTCGCGATCGCGCGCACGGGACCACAGGAGGATGCGTGCCTAATAAACGTTCGACCATCCCGGTCGCGTATTCCCGGCATTCCAGTCGGCCAAGTCGAGGGAATTCCCGGATTCCCGTGTCTCGCGACGAAACGAAACGAAACGATAGAAACAGAGACGGAAAGGGGTCGACACCGACCCGAGTGCTCCATTCGGTTAAGGGAGAGAAGAGAGAGGGAAGGGAAAAAATACGAAACGACGCCTTTTGCTCGGAGTTGCTCGGTGGAGAGGGAGCGTGCGAAGATGGAGACAGAGGGAGAGCTAAAGCACGCCGACTCGAAATCGTCTAAACTCCTGCGACCGAGAAGGGGCTGATTCCGTGTCGGTCATTTCAGGGTGTGAAAGTAAAGATAAGGCCTCCGCTGGCTTTAACCCGGGGCCGTAAATTTTTACGACAAACCACTCCGTGTCAATGTTTCACGAAATTCCCGAACCACCGGGTGAAAAGGAAAAAATCTATCCCGTCGGTCGGGAGGCCCTTCTTTCTAGATTCCTATCGACGAGGACCCGGTTTCGATTATCTCGTTTTATTATGCAAAGTGCCTCTCTAATTCTCGTGGCCAAGCACTAACAATGGATTATCGATCCGAGACTGATAACGAAGATCTGATAACGTTGATTCAAGGTAATCGTTCGAGCCAACTTTCAAACAGCAGAGGCTCAATCAGACTCAAACGAACATTTTATATATTAGATAATAAAAATTGGATTTTATTTCCCCTCCCCCCCCTCCACCCTCATTGTATGTCGACACCCACGACAAGAATGACCCAGTTTCTACCACGTAGAAATCAAAGCTCAATTTGATCTTCGTTTCATTCGCTTGTGAAATGAAAAATTTCCAATTGCCACCGACCATCCTACAACACGTGTCAATATCGAATGCTAATTAGAAAAGCGGAATTATTCGAAATTTTTCGAAAGCGAGCGAACGTTCCTTCCTTCCTTCCTTCCTTCGTTCCTTCCAATCGGGTGAGAGTTCATCGACGAACAGGCAGGACAGGTTCGATAAAGAGGACACGCGTCGACATACAATAATGTTCGACCCCGATGAAAATCTCATTTTCGACGTGTGTACATTTTCCAGCGGCCCCTGGTAGATTTCGGTCGAGGGATTGCGCCATCTCGACGCTCTGGAAATATCAGACCGGCCAGTATTATTGGGCAAGATGAAGTTATTTGGGTTAGGTCGGGTCGGGTTGCGTTATTGTCTGTCCGGCTCGAACTGGCTCACGTAATCATAGAGCAAAGCTCCTGATCCTCCCCCGCGTATATACGTAAGACGCAAAATGGTACGTTTCTCTCTCCTCTCTCTCTCTCTCTCGAGGTGGTTTTTCCCTCCACGGCTGAAATTGAAAAATGAAATTGATTCTGCCAGGGCCTTTGCAACCTTCGTACACGCTCTCTTATTAGATCTATTCTCTCTTCTGACCTGTACCACGGTTAAAACGATTAAAGAGTGCAACTCTTTCGCTTTCCACCGCGTTTCCACCGAGATACGCTGTGTACATAGTATAACGATAATGATGATTAACGCGTTATTCGCTGGAGATAAGAACTCGCCCGGAGTGGAACTCATTCTCGCTCCAACTTGCAGAGCAGAAATTTCATTACGCGGTTTTAACCCTTTGTGAACTTTCAACTTTGAATTTCTTACGGTACGGATCGACCGGTGGTGATTTCCGCGGACTTTCACGGCGAAACTTCCCCGAAATCAGGTTCCGCCTTCGAGGAGAAGAAGATTCGTAAATGTTCGCGAGCATCAGTTTTAGAAAAGAAATTAAATTCTTTTTTTTAATTTATTTCTAGCAAGCTACTTTATTCACGTATATTATTCAATTCTTCCATCTCCCGATATGCAGTGTAAACTACCCCGCTGCCATGGCATTTCGAGCCATCAAAATTTACAAAAATAACGTCCCTTACGTTGAACGTTGGTTGATTGACGTTGCAATTAAAATGTATTTCCCCACGCATTTCCACTTTCGTTTCAGCTTCGATTTACATCAGCGGTGCCTTCTTTCCGAGACAGAGGTGTAAAATTGGCTGGATTTCAGGTAAATTCGCGACGGATCGACAATATACACAGTGTAGAGATTAAATCGCTGTAAATAATTCTCACGATCCAATAAAGAGGAACGTACAATAAGGCCGTACTTAAAAGGCCGTTGGTACTCGATCAATCGAGGCGGAAAGGCGGAGTTAATAAGGGACGATCGCGAGCAAGAAATTTCGAGGGCGAGACTCGTCAGGTGCAAGAAATAAAAGAACAGGAGACACGGCGGAACGAGAGCCTGAGCCTCTCTGATCGGGCGCGTAAAAAAAGAAAAGAGAAGAGAAGAAAAAAAGAAGCGAGAACACCGACGCCAGTTACAAAACAATAGCCTTCCAGCAAAACTCGAAACGTCGCGCCGCGACCACCGTGAGCATCGTTTAAAAGAAAAGAAAAAAAAGAAAAAGAGGAAAGGAACGAACTTGCCGCCCGGTGGAACATGGCAACAATTTATTAAGGTATCCTTTTCCACCGGGGCTGACAAGTCTCGGACAAATTGAGCGTGCGTTAACTCGATGGATGAATACATTCCAGTTGATGCGGTCGAAGAACTTGCAGTGACTCTCAGTCGGCCATTAATATGCCCGACTACGCGTCTCCCCGGCACACACACACGCACACACGACGTGACGACTATCGCGAGACAAACTGGATGAATTGGCGTGAAAACGTAACACGATTGATAGACAAATGTGACGAGACGAGAGCGCTTCGAACGATAAACGATCGATTACGGATCGGATCGAGAGCTCGGGAGATCGGGCATCACGACGACTCTCGAAAACTGGAGATTCACGGCTGGCCATTTTATGGATAAATCCTGCAAGCGGAAAATCGTGATGAGGGAGAAGAAGGCGGAGAAGTTCAGAGAGCTTAAATCCTTTAGCTTTCGAATCTTTCTTCCTTCGGACCTCGAGAATTCAAGCAGATTCAATTTTCTTTCCCCTGCTTTTCGGAATCGTTGACGACTGACCGCGTGTCTGTTTCACGGAAAATTTAACGTAATGGACGGCTGTAACACAATGTGACAAAACTTGCTCTCTGCTGGATATTCGATTTAACCGGTCGTTACTGCAAGTAACACGAGTACGCGATAAATCCTGTATCGTTTAGACAGGATACGACGATGGAAATATAGGCCCGAGTTTAAGAGCAGGCGCCAGAAAAGCGTCTCTCCCGCTCGACACGTGTACACCCGATTCGAACGCGATCGGTGAAAACATCTGTCCTCGTGGCGTGAGTCAAAGATCAGCAGAGCGCAACCGGGCATATTTATTTCGGTGATTCCCTTTCGACGGTGGAGGCTAAAAATTGAATGCCGCCATAAATCATCGCCGATAAGAGAACGAGTTCTTAATGTGCGGACATCACCGCTACCAGGACCCGAAAGTTTCGTGCGTCCTTGTCCCGAAACCAGCCCTCTTCGTTCGCCAGTGTCTTTCTAACCCCTTTTCTGGACCACCTCGTGTACCCTCCCTCCTCTCTCTCTCTCTCTCTCTCTCTCTTTCTGACCGACTGTATCGGTACGTAGCATCTACTACACCTCCTACCCTTGCTCGAACGCCGGTTTGTGTTCCTTGTGTATCCTTCGCCGCGAGATCAGATAAAAAAGTATCAGTAGGGTGGGAAACAGAGTAGTGGAAGGACCTCGGTTTAGTTTGTCACCATCGTTTAAAGAAGGGTGGGGGGGGAGGGATCGTGGTCGGCCGAAGGAACCAGCAGGATTTATTGGACTTGTCTTGGAGAAGAATCAAGACTCGTTGTGCTTGCCACGAGACCAGTCCTCCACCAGAAAGCCAATTAAATCGGTCGACAGTCCCAAAAGATTCTGAGTCCCCTGAGCTCCTACATCTCTCCGACTGGCCTCCCTCGTCCTTTACCACCCTTTCCCATCGTTTCTCTCTCACTCACTTTCTCTTTGCCTCCCGCCCTGACCTTTAATCCTTCTCGTGCGCTTCCTTTCTCGCGAACTTAAATCGGACGTCTTATCTTCCGACCCGATACGACATGCCTCGCGACTAATGTCCAACCAGCCGGCACTGAGAAGAGGATTTCGTACAGCCGAAAGACGTTCCGGCCGGAGTGAAGGCTGGATAACTGTCCGTGATTTCAGAAAGATTGATCGGCAAAAGGACCATCTCTCTCCCTCTCTCTCTCTCTCTCTCTCTCTCTCTCTCTATCTATCTATCTATCTATCTATCTATCTATCTATCTCTATCTCTCGGCCGAGAAGGCGGAGTTCCACGGAACTCGACTGCATTTCGAATGCTTGCCGACCGAAAGAAAATGATGGGTTTCGCTCTAATATCTCGAGAAATATATCTTTATTTTTTAGCCAGCCGCCGATGAGGTAAATAACTCGAGAACGGATCTCGATCGGTCCGAGAGGAATCCCGACGAGACGCTGCTACGAAGCCCTTCCCGATCACTTCATCAACGAGACCTGTTAAATATTCAAATTTGTGCTAACTTTAGCTGATAATTGTACTGAATTATACGACGAAGACTTCACTCGGCAGATGTCAATCTTGTATTATAAATCGATGATTTCATTTACGTTAAAGATCGATCTAACTCCAATAATCGTCTAAAGATAACGCAAAATATTTCCAGAGGAAGGAGAACAAGACGGATGGAAATAGATTAATCCTTTCGCTCATAATAATCCTTTGGCCGCAGATCAGCAGGCTAACAGCTTGTTCAGCTCTGAATGTATATTTAATCGCGCAACGCGAATGAACTCACTTATTAATTAATTAATATCTCGAGTAAAAAGAACGAAGAACGTGCCGGGTATGGTGTATATTTTCAAACGGAGAAACGGTCTCTCTTTAAATCCGTTCGAATAAAGAGTAACCTGCCCGCGGCAGTGTATTAGTATCTCGCCATTAGGCGCCGGGTTACCTTTCGAAATCCGTTTCAGGGGGCAGGTTCCTCAATTTTTCAACGGGCAACGGTGCCTCAAAGAGGCAGCCTCTTTTCACGGGACGGTGGACACTTTGCAGAGAGGTGCGTAGATTTTTTTTCGCGAGGTCGTTTCGGCGCATTCCTTTGCGTAGCGGGAGAGAGGACGGAAGAGCGGCGAGGCGTGGAGCGGAGCGAAGAAGAGCGAAGAGGAGAGGAAAGGAGAGGAGAAGAGAGAAGGCCGGTGGAGCGGGCTTTGAATGCGAGACCGCGGAATAATTTATATGGAAAGTGAGAGAGACGCTTCTTGAGGAAGCATTGTGCTTGGACTTGAATTAAACATCACCCCCTTGACTGTGAGGTTCTGCCTGTGCCTCTTGGCGATGTCGTGACTAGGAGCTCCGGGATAAAGGGGGATCAATAGGGGCGCCAGGAAGTAGGGCTGCTACTATACAAACTAGTAAGGTATATATCCCTGTATACCTCCGACTACGTATCCCGTGGGACGTTACCTGCGTAACGAGACAGAAACTACGACTCGGTTTGCTATCAGAGACCGATTTATTGATATTAGTCTCGCAGTCTCCGAGATACGCGCGAAGAAACTGCTCGTTGAACATATTGAAATCTCTCTGTCGTGTCTGGATTAATCCCTCGACTCGCGTTGAATCTTTGTCCAACGAAGTATCTTTCGCGTTCCATTTTTGTCTCGATTTGTCACACGCACAC
>NIPQ01019557.1:0-20804 GCA_002806875.1 Lepidotrigona ventralis hoosana
TACGAAACGATCCGCCGACGAAATGTCTTTTCCATCGATTTTGCAATTTTTTCCTCCCCCAGAAAACTCTTCGTCGTTTCGAGCCTTTTCACTTCGCTTGAAATATTTAATCCTTCCATTTTTTTTTTCCCCCCCCACGAAAACGAATTCGCCGATCTTTCGTTTTCCCGTTGCTGTATTTTCACTGGAATTTCACTTCGAGTTTCGCATTTTGAACTCCCCTCGATGTTTCGTACTCGTTGTTTTACAAATACAAACAGAGCTCGCCTCTTTATCGTGAATCTCGTCGATCGTTTTATTCCGTTCTTATTTGAAACTGTTTATCTTGAGTTGTATCGTTGATACAATGTCCATCGCGTTTCCTTTCTTCTTTCTCTCCTGTTTCGTCTCGACATTGACGTTATATCATTTCTCTCTTTTTTTTAAAAAAATCTTTCTCTTCTTTTTTTTCCGCCCCGTGTGTTAACCGTCGGTTCTGCCAGTTTCTTCGTTCCTCTCTGCAAAACTTCGTTACTTCATTAGCTTCCCTTTCGATTCTCCCTCGAGTTTCGTCAGCGTTTCATCTGTCAGTGTCAATTATCCGCTTAATTCCCCCGTGCCTCGGTGCTATCCGTTTCTTCTTAAATTCTGCTGGTTCCCTTCAAGCCGTCTACCCGCTTGTTTTCCTTTTTTTCTTTCTTTTTAAATCTACGAGTTTAGTCTCTGCCCGACCCGTATCTTCTCAGTCGTTTACATCGTTTCTACGAAATTCTCTGTCTCCTCGATCATTTTTCTACTTTTTCCCAGTAACTTTCTGTACTTTTCTGCCCACGCAGAACTAATTACTTCAGCTTATTAACAGCTGTTTCATTCTGACACTTTGCTCACGATCTTACGTTCGCGTATGATATGATATATATATATATATATATATATATGTATATCTGGAACGACTCTCTGAAACTCTCGCTTTCAGCTCACGCTTGGCGCAGCAGTTTCTCTCCACCGAAATCTCTCCTCGCTTCTCTCATTTCATTAACCCTTAATCCAAGCTTTAATCGCGCTCTCTCATCTTTCTCTCTTCTCATCTTCCGATCTCTATCTTACCATCTGTTTCTCTTTCCGCGCCGTTTCTCAACGTTCGTTTCTTTCGCTAGTTTCGCAGTCTCGTCTTACGTTCCTCTTCATTACCGTCCAATCCTTCAAAGTATGCTTTTTGTTCTTTTAAAAAATTGTTGCTTTTAGAGTAGACGAAATCTTACACTCGACGTAGGATAAGCAGAAAAAAGAAAAAAAAAATTAAGGATTTTTAATTCTTATAAGAGAAGAGAAGAAAATAATTCATCCTATCCTTCCTTTGTTTCCTCGCTGGCGCTCTAAACGTTCGTCTTTCCCCCAGCAAAGCCTCGTTTTACGTTTCTCATCACGTTGCCTCTCGTCGTTTCTCATTGTCTTCCTGCTATCCTTTTACCACCATTTTTACGTTGAAACTACGTTGTTTATTTGCACAGGGTGGAATGAAAAGTTTGTATGCGGCCATTATAGATAAATTCTATATATTCGATTTGAAGAATTTTAAAGTTGATCTCGATCTTGAACTTCAAAATCAAAAGTTTTTTTCTTTTTTGCCTTGTATTCTACTCATCACGAAGGTAAAACTTCTTCAAGGAAGTAGTTCTTTCGAAAAATGGCAAAAATTTTTCTGAATCGTTAAACACTGCGGTGCGTTCTAACAGCGACTTTATATGTCTGTTTTACGTAAATTTTTGTACGTTTCACTAACATTCGATTTGTCATTACAGTTGTAGCATCAGTGTGAGTCTAAATAATCAAACGATAAAAACTAACATTACTCGAGACATAAACATTACATCCAAAACCATAAAGTCGCTGTTAGAACCCCACGCGTTCGCAGTGTCGAATGATTAAGAAACTCTTCTTTTTGAAAGGTAAATCAGCAAGATTAGTGATTGACTCTCATTTCAATTTCGAAGATAATTCATCGTGTCAAGTCGGCGAACTGGGAGAAATACAATAAATGTTGATCGGACGAGAAGGAATAAGTAGAGAATTGTTAGAGGAGAAAGCGCAATGGGTTAATTGGTTAAGAAAAAGTGTGAAACGTATGGAGGAGGAGTCAATTCGTAAACCAAGAGCCCATCGCTCGGCCTTGGCTCGGAATAATCATTAACAAACGAAGCGAATCATTCTCGAGCAAAAGTAAACGAAAAACCCAATCTTCCCGAATCTGTTCATCGCCCCTCGCGCTCAGCCAGCACTTATTCGCCCTCGATATTTTCCCTCGGTGCAAACATCAGCGGAGAACGTGCAGCAGTGTGCTAACAATCGGTCAATCATCGTTACAACACATCCTGCCCGGCGGTCGAAACGGCGAATTCACCTCTCACAAAGAGACACGAACGCAGAGAGCAGAGAGGCGGCTTTTGCCCGTAGAACGCGCTCTCCGCGTGTCTCCGCTCGCCTCCTCCTCGCTCTGACCATTACGCCGGATCTGCCAATCTTCCAAGCAATATAAAGCTTACGTTGCTTTATTTTATTTACAATCTACCGCACACCGACGCACGTACGTACACGCGGATTCAACTGCTTTTCTCATCGTGAGCGTCGTCGAGTCGGCTGCAACCACGCCCTTACATAAACAGTGTAATTGCGGGGGCGTTCGGGCGACCATATTGGGGTCCAAACTCGCCCCTACTTTTATATATCATCGTCGCGACGAAACGACACGACAGCGGCGATCTTTCACTCTCCCTTTCACGTTCGGCGGAGGATTCGACTCGTTGCTGAGCGAGCGTCCAATGATCTATGAATCTCTCGGCCTCAGTGGGGGTTCAAGCTTGCAGGTTCTCGGTTTCTTGCGAGCAGCTGTCTTCGACGATCGCGCGATGATGTCCGGGAGCTTTCAACGGGAGAGGATAACGTTAACACTAAAACTAAAGTGTTTGTAGAATAACTGAAGAAGAAAGTATCAATACAATTTTCTTTTATTGATGTCACTCGAATGACTTTTACTCGAAATAAATCATAGAAAAATTTGTCGTTTGGTAGTTCTAGCATTAACACTAGAATAACTACTGACAGTTGAGAGGTAGTAGGTACTGGTATAAGTAGCCATGATACAAAATTACTTTTATTTTAAATGAATAAAACAAAATTAAAGTTCATTATATTAATCCCTGCAAAAGTCATCACATCATTGCGAAGAAAAAAATGTAACATGAAGTAGGAATTTTAAAATAAAGTTGTCAGACCAGTCAAAATGTGGTAGTTCTAGTTAAAAATACGAGTCGAAGCTCGTGGAAATGTTCTTCTATTGGCAACGGTTGTGAATGAATTTTTTAACACAAAGTACGAGGAGATCATTCGAAAAATACTGCCTTCCCTCGCCAGGCACCGGCGAGGAAACTTTCGCGCGGAATATTGTAAACACGTGTTTAAATAACGTATCGAGAAACTTTCGCAAGCTCATCGCCTCTCGGTTCTCCGAGTATATATACTCTCCGGTTATAACCTCTTTATAGAAACTCTCTTGAGCTCTCGACTCGTCACGCGCTGCTTGAGCTGCCGAGAGACGAGTTCAGCTCTCGCGCATGCAAGTGCATCTACGTGCTTCTAGTTACCGTCTCGAACTTATTATCTCCAAGTTTCCACCTTTTGCGGCGTTTTTGTTGAAAGAAAAGAAATCTCTCTCTCTCTCTCTCTCTCTCTCTCTTTAAATACGCCATTTTCAACGGTTTCTATCATAGGATCGAAGCGAATATCGCAGATCAAACAGATCTGATTGGACAGGAAATATTCAGCTCTGAAATTTCAATCATTGAAAGCGTCAACAAACAATCGCGGGAAAAGCACGTAGCACCGCGATGTGGCCTTTAAGACCCCCGTCATAAATATCAATGGGACGCGAGATAAATCGTCGCGTGCGCGAGCAGAAAGCCAAACAAACACGTTCATTTTTAATTAAAGCCCGGGCTTGGCAACCGCAAAATATTCCGACCAGTGCCGCGATAAAATCCGCGTTCCGAGACTGTGCCCGGCCAATACGGTATTAACCGTGGCGAAACACGATTTTAATTATACTATAAAGTCTGCACGACGAATTAATGTAAAATTAAAATGAAAATACGTAGTGTGGATCGAAAGAGAGACAGGAGGGGGAGGAGGCAGGAAATTTCGTCGCGTTTCCATGTTAAACACGCTGACATACAGGCTGATCTCGGAGCGGAAAGGAGGGAAAAGAACAAAAAATGCAAAAGTGGCGCGACTCGGATACGAAAACAGACAAAACTACGCACAGCTGGTGAACGCGAGCCATCGTCGAGCCACCACCACGACGTGTCGTCCCGTGGAAATCGTACCTCATGCTTTATTCAATCGTGCTCCGTGGCTGCCGTTGCCGATCGCAACGTAATTAAAAGCAGAATAATTGATTGACCGTGAACCCCGCCCAGGCACTGGCGGAGATTTTTTTAATACGCCGATCGAGTACGATTGGACGCGACTTTCGTGAGATCATGCGTTGAAAGTAATTCGAATTCGGCGACTAGATCATACATTTCAAATTTTCAAAGTCAAAATTTTTTTGCATTATGTTCCATTCGTTACGAAATGGTGAAACTTCTCCAAGGAACCAGATAGTTCTCTTGAGAAATGGCAAAACAGTTTCTTAATCGAAACACTGCGGACGCGTGGGTTCTAACAGCAACTTTATTACGGTTCTCGATGCGTGGATGTAACATTTATATTTAACGTCAACAATTAGTTTTATTATTTGATTACTTAGACTCGCACAGATACTACGACCATAATAAATCAAACGTTAGTGAAACTTAATTCAGGACCATAAAGTCGCTGTTAGCACGCACGTGTCCGCAAATGATTAAGAAACTTTTTTGCCATTCAAGAGAATTATCAGGTTTCTTGGAGAAGTTTTACTTTCCTGATGCAAAAAACAAAACTTTTGATCTTGAAATTTAAGGCTTTTTACCTGTATTTCCATCAAATCTTTTTCTCTCACCCTGTATAACATTCGCTCATATTCAAAATATATAATATAATAATAAATTATTGTTAACCTTGTAAACTTCTGCAAATTCCACTTTGAAACAAATAAATTCCGAGACTTTCCGCGAACAGCTCGGAACGAAATTTTCATCCGTTCCCCTGTCCTCGAAGTTCTTTACAATTTGCTCACCGCGTAGCCGCGTGCTTTTAAAGAAAAATTTTAACAGATCGAGAACGTGTAGGGAATACGCTCAGTGGAGTGTTTTACGAATCTACAGGTTGTAACCTTGTTCTTTTCGTTCGACTGAAGCCCCCTTACCCGCAGGCAGACCGCGATAGGACTAAAATACCACGCGATCCCAAGGCTGCCCAAGGTTTCGCGTGCATTCGTCCCGTCGAGCCGAGCACGAGATTCCCTTTCCACCTTCTTTTACTCCGTGATGGAACAATTTACCTTCTTTTTCTCCTTTATTTTTTATTTTTTTTTTTTTGTTGATGGTTTGTNTTTTCCTTTTCAGGAGCAACCGTGATTTTAGTCCAATCTTTATTCTCTCTCAGCTTCCTCTTTGAAGTGGTTAAGAGAGAAAAGACACTTAACAAGCCCTCGAGTTATTTATATGACACTATCGATAAAGGAGGAAAGGAAGAGAAGGTTCTGACGAGGTAAGATAACCATGACCTCCCGTCATTTTCTTTCTTTTTTTTTGTTTTTTTTTGCCCCTTTCTCGCGATAGAAACGAAGCAGGCGTTTCAATTTTTCTCCCCCTTTTCCCTTTCTTCTTCCGTTTCGTTCTCCGCCGCGCGGCTTAAGAGTTTCTCCTAAGAGGCTTTCCTTGGTAGTCGCCGCCGTGTTTCGAAGCTTCCTGATGAAACGACGATGATTCGAAATCCTTTAAACGCTCGATGGAGGCAATTTAAAAGCTTACCTGTGTAGCTTCACCGCCTCGGCGACGCGCAACGAATATTCGAGAATATTGTCGCTCGCTCTGTTTTTCTTTTTTTTTTTCTTCCCCTTGTTTCAACGCGAGAGTCTTACCTCGGCGTAATTCATCGATTCTATTAGTACTTTCTTCATCACGCGTGGTCGTTAAAATTGTTTCGTCTAGAAAGATACAGGTAATGAGTATCTTAACACCTTGTCCACGAATGACGCCATTTAGCGTCAAATTGAATATTGTTATCTGCTACGGATGACGCCATTTACGCAGTGTAGTTTTTATAAAGTCCCGCGTTATAAGTAGAAAATTGCCTCAATGCCTGTCGTACCAAAGAAAATTACTGATTTCTCAATATTAAATTTGCAATTTTATACGAACTCGATTTTTATTTCTGCGATTATATTGTGAAATATAACATATATATATGTGTGTTTTATTTTTCATTTTTAACCCTTTGCACTCCGTTGTCGCTGCTGCGGCGACATTGTTCGATAAACATATAGCTCTGCTGTCGCCGCAGAAGCGACATTGTAAGATAAGCTACTAATCTGTTGTCGCCGCAGAAGCGACATCAAAAAGAAACTGTTTTTCTAATTTAAATATTCTTTAGTTTTTCTTGGAAGCCTATAGCTCGTATAAATAATTGTGTTAAAATTATTATCATTTCAAAAAGTAATTTTTTTTACTTATTGTATTTTTATATATTGTTTTGATTATATTGTATCAATAAGACATATTTCTAAAAATGTATTTTTTTTTAAATGACAAAGCAAGATTTTCAATATTCCACAGAGGCGTGCTCGCTAGTAAAAATGACTCGGAGTTGCTGATAAGTTATATTAAAAACTGTTCGGAGTGCAAAGGGTGAACTTTTGGTAAAATTTAAACAAGATCTTTTATTTTTGTTAATTCCAAGTAAAAAATGTTTATTTTTCTATTAAATAAAGGCATTTATAAGAAAACTAGCATGCATATTTTCTTCCCGTCTGGACGATAGGAAATCAACATTATGACTCCGTCGATAAGGTGTTAATTTGGATATTTTTTGACTAAATTGGACGTTTTCGCGTGTTATATTCATTTCATACTTTTTTCATGAATGAAAATCTCGGTGACTTCTTTCTTCGGGACGTCTACATGCTTCGCGATATAAATTTTCTATTTTAGTCTGGATGTATTCAAAATACACGCACGTTTGTCACGCTCCTCGATGAGCAACGAATATAAGGTGTTTAGAAAACGACGAATTTCCAAATTTAGAAAATTAAGATTTCTCATTCCGTGCATCGAAGCGCGACTCGTTAATTACGACTGGTTTGGAGAATCTTCCATCTACGAAATAACAATAAGTAAAATACAACATGGCGGCGCGGCAGTAGCAAACCAGCGACAGACTTGTTAATTTCGTATAGCCGACTCGCCCGAGTAATCAACAACTTTAATCGCAAGTTATGGCGCTATATAATGCAGTTGTTCCTTTTATCTCTCTGAAGGTGGAGTATATATTGCCTCGGTGTAATAACGTTATCTACCCGCAGCCACCTCCACGGTGGAGAAATCGTAACGCTTCCGTAATACTGGCTCCTTCCGTTATTTAATTTTATAACTCTGCTCCTCCCGTACACGCGCAGGAACATAAGTCGCGATTTCGTTTTCACCTCGGTCATTTCGTTCGTCTCTAGTTCATCCAGAAACACGCCAGATGGACAATTAATCGAAGAGCAATTTTTCCTTTATTATTACAATTGGATGGAAAATTTTCAAAAAAAGCAAGAAAGAAAACGTCGTCCAATAAACCTTGACAGCAATGATGGGCATTTTTTAATGGCCATATTTTCGTGTCTCGCTTTTTCTTTTTATGTTGTCTTCAGCTAATTTTTGTTCCGATGACGCGAAATGCTCTGTCTTTTTCAATAGTCCTGATTCACAACTGTTCAGAACTGTATAAAGTATAAATGTCTCTGGTGATGAACGAAATCATACGCTTGTAAAGTGATGCAAATGAGTTACAGAGAAAATGAACACTATCTTTCGCACTGGAAATTTCCGAAACACTGATCAAAGATCTGCCATGCGAAATGATTAGTTCTAACCGAGTTTCGATTTCAAAAACGCACGGGAACAATACCCGACTGAGCCGTCTCCCCTCCGTCGAATGAAAGTCTCCAATTACTCGCCACCCTCCGCTCTCCGTCGCTTCGGTACTCGTGTTCCGGCGAGTAAAGAAAAAAAGAAAAAAAAAAAATTTTTTTTTTTTCCATTCCACGCGTCGCGTATTTCATCTTCGGAACATCGGCGTGGCATCGCCAATAAAGCGAAATAACACGAACGTCAAGGTGTGTGCGCGCAATCCCGCCCGAAACACCTGAATTTGCTCGCCGCTTTTTCCACCGACGTACGGACTACGTGTTACGCGCACACGCGCACACACACACACATACACGGGCACGCATCTCGTCGAGATTAATAAATCCACTTTCTCTCCCTCTCGCGCCCCCGCCCGTACTACGCGTCGCCACTGTCCGTGTGTGCATTGTTTCCATTTCGCGGTAATCGTGATTCATGCGTGCAGATATTCCGAGCAAATCCGATCATGCTCGCCATGGAAAACGGACGCGTCGCTGCTATATAAACCCCCTTTGCTACTCTCCCCTCTCCCTCTTCCTTCCTTCCTATCGTTCACTTGAAACGTCCATTTGCCTTTAAAAAAAAAAAAAAAATTTTCGATCGGGTAAATCGAGAGACGACGAACTTCTTCTCCATCGCAGGGCCACGCGAGCTACTTGTATTTTGTCGATTCCTTCTGTTTCAATATCTAGCTCAGCCTCTGGGCCATACTTTTCAATTCTAGCAGCTACGGTAAAGAAAACAATTTACATGCGTCGTATTGGCCGATTCTGACATTCTTAACACTTTACTGTCGGCAGACTGAGATTGTGAGGCACATTTAGTGCGAAGCATACTGACGTCCGACAGCGGAAGACTTTCAGCATCATTCGTAAATTATTTTATATCATGTATATCTGAATAATATTTTATGATCGATTTATTTTTATTTTATTAACCAATTAATGCAGCCCGCCGCAGATGTGAAGACGCGCGAAAAATAGTCTGACAGCAAAGTGTCAACTGGTAGTGGGGAGAATGACGCAGTGGAGGGGATAGCGCTAGCTAACATCAGGAAAGTGGGGGCAAGGGCCGCCACATAGCCACCTCCGAAGGAAATTTCTAATTGCAAAAGCTCCGATATTGGAAGCTGCACTCACGCGAAACGTCGAACGTCGACTTTCCGAGTTCAATGGAACAGCAAATGAATCGATCACTCACCTGTAACAGAAAAGAAAATTCCCGTCATTACAAAAATTACTGTTATTCCGGCTGGTTTTCGAACGTGTCAATCCATGTTCGTCGTTAGCCGCTATTTTACTTTCGCCCATTTTTTTTCATCTCTTTCGTTCATTTCCGCATCGGCGACGGTCCACGCCAGTTTCCGGCAACGTTGGACGCTTCCTTTGCCGGAAACGGGGCGCCAGCCGAGGGTAATTAAGGACGGTTACCTCGAGGAGGCAGGGTTAACGAGCCTCGGGCGAGCTTCGACGAATTCTGTGGGCCAAGGTAAACTCTCTCTCTCTCTCTGTGACCAGTTAATTTTCCAGAGGAGGAGAACCTCCGTTAGAGAGGAGTTCGAGGATGGAGCAAGTTTTCGGTGCTAGATTGATCGAGAATGGGCTTCGATTGGAGAATACGGTGGATGCTTGGGAACTTGAGATATCAACTCTTTGCATTGTCGCAGTCGAAATCCCCGCGACGCAATTATGGTGAAAAGTGTGAAATTTGTTTTCCCACCCTCAAATTTTCAGAATGCTCAGAAAAAACGTTGGCGATTTTTTTTTTTTTAAATTAAAAGATTAAAGATTAAAAATCGACGATCGATCAGACTGTCGAAAGGTACGAGGATATATATCGTAGAACAGAAATAGAAGTAAAGAGACTTCTGTCCCCGCAGTTTGAACAAGAGACCAGCCACCATATCGAAACAATTCTCTGAAGTAGTTGCTCCGGGAGGACGGAACGGTTTGTCTTTCCGGTTTGCCTTTTCGTTTTCTCTCCCTGAAAAGCACCGTGATTTTCCGCAAAGGTGGTCCAACGGTGCGCCTCGTCGTAACTTCGTGGCAACAAAAGGTTACAGTGTCGTTTCTGCGACGATGCTTTTCGCAAGCAAGCGTAGCCGCTCTTGCGAGAGATTGGACATTGAGAATCGAGAGAATCTCCGCTTTGAGACACGCCAATTTGAATTCAAGGAAGCATCCTTAGATCATTTCCATTGATGACGCTTTTTACGTATGTTGGCTCGATTAAAATGTACTCCATGTGTCTCTCTGTCAGAGACACATGGAGTATTTCAAATCGATCGAATATCGGGGTATCGAATTATTGGCTATCGGACAGAGATAAAAAATGTTTAATTTAACGTTTCTACTCGATCTTGGGTCCCAATCAAACGAATCGTTTCCAAAGAATTTCCCATTCAAATTAATTCACTGTAACGAATAACACGAGCAGAAAGTGTACACAATAGAATTAGAAACAAACACATTATTAAGAAATATCAAGGAATATTATCTCATTCGATTTTGATTGTACAAACAGTGAATTAATTTCTCGGGTTATTTAAGCAATCATTTTTCAAATACAAGCACAAACTAGAGAATGAATCACGACTCTTCGAAGCAAGCACTTCCATTTGAGTTTGGCGGGTGGTGTCCTGCCGGAGTCATTGGTACGTCACTGGTACAATGGACGGGATTGAACTTTGACCAACGCGGACCCCTTAATTTTCTCTTCGACTTCTTAATTGCACACGCTCGCCGCCGGAACGTGCACTTAGAGAGAAACGAGGCCTAGCATTTCCATTCGGTGGCCGCAGGGGAAGGGGTTGACGCTCCTATTTCGATTCGAGAGGAAACTCTATACGCGCGGTTCTGCCGAGATCAAAGAGACTCGCGGGCATCTGCTCCGCCGGCGAAAAACTACCCTACTCGCCGTGCCGTGCCCGATTTCTGGATACCAAACGACCAAACGGCAGAGAGATCTCCGGAACAGTGAACGCTTCGTACCCACTTGTGCCCGGCCATTTAATTAGAAGCCGCGTTCGGGCGAATCGCAATGTCCCCAGTCGAATGATGATAGGGGATGGGCGTAATTGTTGTTGCACCGAAAGTCGGCAAATTGAGGGTGAAACTGCGAACGTAATGATAAGGGACCGAGCCAATCGTTGTCGGATGTTTTCCTTCGAAAAAAAAAAAAAAGAGAAAAGATCAATCGCGCGGCTCCTCGATCGCGAGGATTTTTCGCGATAATTGAAAGAATAACTTCGAATTCTACAAAGGTTGAATATTTCCCTCTCTCTCGGAAAGTGTTATTATAAATTTCGACGAAAGTTCGAAGCACTTGCACGAAAATCTCGCTCGGAGTATTTCTCGAACTAAAGCTCGAATGTCTTCCTCCGCGAAAGATTCGAAAGTTGAGAATTTAATCACTTTGTGACATTCGGGTCAATTGGATATAATAGTTATTGCTGGGCAAGTTGAGACAATGTTGCAAGGAACTTGTAATCGCGACGAAGATAGTTGCTTGACTGCTGAATGGAATTTTCGTTCAAGCTCTGAAAAATATTTCTCTCTGCGTGAAGCGTTGGATCGCGATGCTTTTATGCTAAATTTAGGAAAGAGTCGCGGAAACACTTTGCTTCGTAGAAATAAATATAAAGTCGCGACAGGATGAAATTTTATATCTTAAATGCACGCAGCGTTTGAATTCCGTTCGAGTGAAAAAATGGCAGAAAAATGGTAGAAAAATGCCGGAAGGCATCGAAATTAGCGGACAATTTTGCCAAGGATCAAAGCATTTGCCCGGTCGAATGGCTGATGCCGGTGGGAGGTGTAATTAAAAAATTACTTTCACCTTGGCGCAGCGGGAAGAGGGAAAAAGGAGCAGAAGCAAAGGACACGACGACGCCTCGCGGCTCCGAGACGGCGCGCCGGGTATACCTTGGCGAGAAATCGACGTAAACGGCGACCAAGGGCACTTTCATTTAAAACGAACTGTATCCACAGAGGGAAAAAGAGAGGGAGGTAGAAGAGAGGAGAGGACGCCGCGCGGCCGCTAATCCAATTTGTGACGAGCCGTTCCTTTAATCCTTTGGCACACACAGCTTCCGGCGTAACCAAGTTTTTCAATTAAATTTCCTAGGCTGCCGCAAATCCCCGCTCGACACCGTTTCACCCTCGATTTTCCCCTCATTTTCGCCTTTTTTCCTTTCCCTTCGGTCCAACTCTCTCCTACTTTCGCGTTTGCTATTTGCCCAGACACAATCGCCCACGCGATCCGTCCATTATCCAATGAGACACATAAATACACAGCTCGCGCTGCACCATTCACCGTGAAATCAACCCCTACGGGTTGCATTTCTTTATATTGTTACTAGCTGCGTGATTTACAATTTACAATGATTATTTTTCAATTATCCTTCAACGATTTGACTCTCGCTACCCAATTGACAGGCATCCCCTCTCGCGAATGTGTTCATGTATGCACGTTCACGCGTGACAGGACGCGTGTACACGATTGATCGACCGACTATCGAGAGACGAGAGGAAGAGAGACGAACAGAGAGAGAGAGAGAGAGAGAGAGAGGGCTATAGAGACAAGACACAATTAAGCCTGGTTTACATGCAGGCGTGCTTGGCGCCGGAACCGTTCCGGGAACTGGCCCGTAATTACCGACTACGAACAGTCTTGCCTCGCTAACTGGAACAAGATAGCATTATAGCAAGGTCGCTGCTACAACGTTACTGACTGCTGTGCACTGCCGCACAAACTGCCTCTTAGACCCGGGCTAGACTAACTCTCTAACTCTGCGCTGGGGACATGTACACCCCGTTGGTTCGGGTTGTTTTCCGTGGAGAAGTCAGTGAGAAGGCCTGCGACCAGTTACCACCACCGTACCGTATCTCGTTACTCGAGCATTGCTCTCGCTACACGCTCACACGCGGACCACAGTGTCTTACTTTCGAAACGAAACTGGTCGCCCATTCCCCTCGCCGAGAGTTGAAGTTGACGCTCAGTTTCGGCTACACGGGCTCCTTCGTACAGGGTGGGAAGGAAAGTTTGTCCGTGGCTATCACAGATGAATTAAGAATCTGCCGCAAAATGGATTTCACCTTCAATTTTAAAGTCAAAATATTTTCTTCTCTACCTATAGTAATAATTCTCTTGAAAAATGGCAAAAAAGTCTCTTCATTCAACGTTACGTGCTAACAGCGACTTTATGGTTTTGGACACGTAGACGTGGATGTCTACTTTACGTAATTTTTATATTAGGTTCCATCAAATGATAAAACTAACCGTTAATATTATTCGAAATATAAACATTATATCCACGCGTTCAGAACTAAAAGAATCAAAATAAAGTCGCTGTTAGAACCCACGCGTCCGCAGTCTTAAATGATTAAGAAACTTTCTCGCCATTTTTCAAAAGAACTATTGGATCGCGATGAGTAGAATGTAATGCAAAAGAACAATAATTTTTCATCTTGAAATTCAAGGTATAGCCACGGACAAAGTTTTCTTCCCACCCTGTACATTCTACTTTCGTAGGATTCGCTACTTCGTACATATTTCGTACTGCATTTAAAACTTGGATTTTTATCAATGTGTATCGCAAAAATGCGCGTACTTGCATGTGATGAATAAAGCCTTATTGGGCTTAAACTCTTTATCAAGAAAAGAAAAGGAAGAAGTACAATTCAACTATCTCTTGATAAATTTGCAAGGAAAAGACCGGGCGCATTATTTATTTATATGCAAATAGAACCTCGTTGAAAAGTAAATATTTTAAAAACACTTTCTGACGTTTGTTTGCTTTTTCCATTGCTCTACTATCGTAGAAGGAATCAGGAATTTAGGAAATTAGATACAAAAGTCGAAGACGAATAGGTCCATTTCTAGGGAATTACTCGTGTTATAAATCAAGTTTACAATACGATTGTTGTCACCGTATGAGAAACTAATATATTTGCAGATTTTTCCTGCGGCTTGTCTCCGGACACGTGTTCCCTGGAAACGAGACACGTGGTAATCCAGAGGGATTCGGGCTTCCGTCGTAAAACAAGGGCGCCACTCACTTCGCCGGCGGAACTTTGTCGGTGGCCCGAACTTTTTGCGCGCGTTATTACCGTCCGAATGTTTGTTTTTTGCCAAAGGAACGTCCAATACGAGCAATATTATCTTTCCCTAATATACTCGCCAAAAGAAAGAGTAGTCTCTCCATTTGTTTCAGAGTACGTACCATACTAAAAGAAAGATTGTCCAGGAGATTGATTATTTCAAATTTAATTTTTAATTCAAGTAGATTTATTCCGTTGAATAAAATATGAAATTTAGAAAAGAGGATTCCATTCGAATGTGGATTTAATTTTCTAAATTTTCTGTACCATTTTTTCTTTTTTAACTAGATTACTATTTTTAATTTTTGACGTTGAAGTTACTTTATTAATTCCATTGATTATATACTTGAGATATTAAAATTTTTTCTATATAATAAATTTAGTTGTTTCGTTTATAACTATAATATTATTTATCATTAATTACCGAACGAACATTAGGATATTTATTTCGAATATTTTTAATAAATATAATTCGTAAATTAAAAAATGTCCCTTCAGACTTGAATGAAATTCTTACGACGGCCATTTAACACGCAAAACGAAGTTTCTTCAGAGAGATTTTCTTCGCGTAAGGACAACGATGCGCAATCCCCCTAACTGAGGACATGGCTCGCGTCGAAGTTCACGATGGCGTTTGATGAGTTGAAACGGAATCCTGAAGGAGAGCAACCGTCTCTCGGAAGTCCAAAGGACGAAAGTCGCCGTTAACTGTTCGACTTTGCCTCCCAAGTAGATACTGTAAGACAGCCGACCACAGTCCGACCACTAATTTTCGAATCCCCTTCGCCAGTTACTCATTTTAGGCGGCAACTTTCGGTTAACTTTCGTTCGTTATATTCGGCGTGGCCTGCGCGGTATCATTTGATAAAACTTTTCATTTCTGATCTCCCGTTGCCGTTCACCGGGAGTCAATTTGCCCTTCAGAACTCTGCCGCTGCTCGAAAATGTTTTTTAACGAGGTGGACACTCTGCTTTTCAAAGGAAATTAAACATGGGAAGAAGTTTGAAATTTATAATGTAGAGCAACGACGTTTGTCTTCTTTGTTTTCTTCCTCTCTCTCTCTCTCTCTCTCTCTCTCTCTCTCTCTCTCTCTCTATTGGAGAGGTTGGAATGAGAAATTTCTTAGCAGTTCTAGACGAAAAAAGATCTTTAAAAAAGCAGGCAAGAGGAGGAGAAAAGTGACTCAAGGTTAATAGAAAAGCTTGTCGGGAGTGTTGCGAGAACTCTGAGAGAAACTTGGTAGGAAAACTGGCTTGAAGAATACTTGGCACAGCCTGTGAAGAACACTGGCTCTCGGGCTTTTACTTGGTACTTCGACAGGGGAAGAAGTTTCACACGGTTACTTGCCTCGTGATGTCTGACAATTCTTAGCAACTCTGTTTCCTTGCTACTCTCTCAATGTTGACGTTTATCACGAGACGACGTGATTACGCTTTAACCCCACGGCTAATTCTAAAATTCGCCAGATCGTTTCGCCGACACATCTAATTACGCGGCTAATTGGTAACGCGATCTCCGAAAAAAAAAAAAAAAAAAAACCCCCACGGGNTATATATCTCGTCGAAGAAAAATCAGCGTCGCATCATTTGGCAACAGTTGTCCCTCTGCCGGAAGGAAGGGTGAAAAGTAAAGCCGCGGGAAACGGGCACCGCTGGAGGGGACAGGAGAGAACGCGCGTGTAACACGGGCCGGTGGCGCTAGGCCCTGAGGAGACACTAGAAAAAAAGTACAAGTGGAAACGTAATATAGCGGCTTTGTGTCTGCTCCACTCAGACTGTCGGCCAGAATTCATCCCCTTCCAACTTCTCCCCCCTCTCTCTCACTCTTTTACACGTACACCTGCACTTGGACCTTGTGTGATGTCTCTAGATTTCCTCTCGCTGGTCCACGCAAAAGCTTCTCGACCAGACCACCTTCCAACTCCTCATCTTCGCTCTCTCTTTTCCGCTTATTCGATTTGTACGGCACGGTGTTCTTTCTCTCTCTTTCACCGGGCTCTAACAACAATAACACTATAGAAAACCGCGAGGGATAATACGCGAGACCCTAGACAAAATCGATTTCACCCCCGGCCATGCCCATAGATAGGCCTGCCTTTCTTCTTCCTCTTCCTCTCCACCTACCACTACTCCGACGAACCTCTTCGTCCCTTTTTTCCTTTTCTCCCTCCCTCTCTTTCTCTCTCTCGACGCATCACCTTTGATTCAGCGAAATTCGAGACGTCTTTCCACGCCACTCGCCGCTATTGTTTCACATGGGAAGAGTGGCTGATGGGAGCAGAGGGATTTATCGAGAAATTCGAAACGACCCTGCCTCTCTGCGATCACCCTCTTTTACTTCTTTCTTTCTCTCTCTCTCTCTCCTCTTGCTGTTGTTACGCCTCGTTCCGTTCTTTTCATCCCCTTTCTGCTCGATTCTGCTCCCTCCTTCGTCGCGTCCTTCCTGTCACGTCAGTTTCCTCCTCTTCGTCCTTCCCTCCATTGTCTCTCTCTCTCTCTCTCTCTTTCTTGTATCACTCGCGACAGAGGAAATAGGTCGACCCTGTGAGAACGCGCCACAATCTCGAATTTCAACCGATGCATTCGAGACGAAAGTCCCTTTCTTTCTTTCTTTCTTTCTTTCTTTCTTTCTTTCGTCTCGGATGCTCCTCTTTTCTCTCTCGTTTTATCGTACCTGGCCAGGCCAGGCCACTGTCGTTCAGTCGAAGAAACGAGAAAAAAAAAAAAAAAAAAAGNTCTAGAAACGGAGATTCCACGCGTCGCCATCCGGCTGGCGTTCCTCCCTCTTCTTGAGCTTGGAATCGGCTTGGATTTCCTCGGTCGTTTTTCGCGGGGTGACGCGCGCGACATGTGTCGGATGCGAGGATTGTTCGCGTCGCTTGCGATCGGAAGTCGATCTCGAATTGGATCGTGGCGACGCGATTCCCTTGGATTCCATGCAAACACCTCGCGAGAAATATCCGCGTCGATCTTCGTGCAGGCGCAACGTTACCGCGAATTTATTTATTTCATCGCGCGTCGATTCGATTTTTTTTTTGAAGTCTCGAGAAGAATCTCGTCGACGGCGAAGCCCAGTTTCTCTTTTTCTTTCCATTTTCGAAACGGCCTCCCTGCAAACACGGTGTTCCGGTTACTCGTGCTTGTTTGAATACTTCCGTACGTTCTGTTGTTAAAGAGTAAATGGATTTTAAAAATGGAGGCGCGTAGCTTGCCTCCTCCATCCGCCCGAGGCCGAAGCTTACAACACGCGTTTGACACAGCGAGCACGAGAGTTAAGCTTGCACAATTTCATTTGCCTAATAATAATTTAATCTAATTACCGCCGCGGCTTCCTCGTGCGCCGACGCTGCTAAAATCTCTTCTTTCGGTCGCACTGTAAAAACTGTGTACAATTTCGAAATTTGTACAACGCGTGTCCTCTCTCCTCCACGCTATTTCGAAAGTGAAGAACACACTCTTTCGAGAGATATCGTATTTCAACAAACCAGCTCTAAACTCGCGAGCTTGCAAATTTTCCCATCAACTTCGGAAACGATCGGTGAATATCAAACGGAAAGCGGAAACAACCAAATTTTTCGTTTTCAATTCAAAGTATCCAAGCGACGAAAATTTCCCTCCCCTGCTAGGTTCGAACACGCGTCGTGTATCAGTTTTTCCGCTCTTTTTTCACGACTTGCGACTTGCCTCTGCGCCGATCACAGCCTTTCGATCGAGATCATTTTTACGATCTATCGGGGGAGGAGAGAAACGCGACGACGAAAAGCACGGACAACCGAGGCATCGATGTCGATGCTTCGCGCACGGATTCTCGCTTTGTCGATGGTGTAAAGCCCTGTCGGAGGTCATTACCTCGCATGAAATTCACTGCCACGTACGGGGTGTCTCTTTCAATCGAGCGCCATGAAATGTCATCGATTCTGTTGTCTTTCGTTTGAAATATACAGTGACAGTGAGAAATTAGTCGATAATTTGAAATCTCTGGTTTTTGACAGTCGTGAGTCGATATATTTTCCCCAAGATGATTTCCCTTTCCCTTGAAAATTGTAAAAATTCAGATTCCACCACCGTTTTGAAGATCGAAGTCACCCTTTTGCAACGACCTCGTGAAACTCGTTGTACGCTTTATTGAACGTTAAATTCAAGGAATCCTGATGCTCCAAGTTAAAATAAAAAAAAATGGCGGGGGAAAAATTTCAATCTTTAGGTGAATTCGGCGATGAAAAGGATTGTTTGAAATTTGAAAGGACAAACTCACGACTCTAAGAGTAGTGGCTTCCCGCTTGTAAAATGAGACCAATGTGAATCGTTATGCAACACACTGCTCTGTGTGTGGTTGAGGTTCTTCAAACAAATTTTTCCCACCTTTCACTTCTCTCGAGTAAATACATCGCAAGAACATTTCCCTTTTCTCGTCACGTCAGTTCCTTCGAAGCAAGCAAGCTTTGTCAGAACGATACGTTCAATTTGGAAACAGACACCCGGTATATGCGTATGCGTGACAACGAGCGGCTTTTCCAGGCATGAATCGAGGAACTCGACAATGGCCCGGCGAGAATATAGCGTTTGCGTAAGAGTGGCTGTTATACGCGTCGGAAATAGACGTATTATACGATATGTTCGAGCGTGAATTGGAAATGCAAGAGAGTTTCGAGAGAGAGAGAGTGTGTGTGTGTGTGTCGGCGTGCAAAGACGGTGGGAAAACTGGCTGCTTTCTTCGACTGCCACACAGCGGTTCGAAGCAATTCTTTTTTCATCGATCCTGCCAGATTTTCCTCGAATATATATTCTCTGTGAGAATACAGATCCGGCATGAACTCTTCTTCAGGATATGGGAAGAGAACGATACATCGATATTTCGACTGGCGATATTGGAATATCGTTGAAGATCGTGAGATCCAAGATCATCCTCTTGGAAATTTTTATATCTTCGAATAACTTTGATGACATTAATTGAACAGATTACGGCGATTCATCGAATATTTTTACAATTGGTTGGTGTTAACGACTGAATTTTATGAGAATACTTTTCGAGATAAGTACAGGAATTTTTGAAAGAACAAAGTAAAACTTTGTGAAGCTTTTTTTTATAATTAAAACAAGATGCGAGTTTGCAAAAAAAAAAGAGAGAAGTCTTCTCGAATCTGCTCGATTAAATATTATTAAATTCCGCAGGGAAAAACTGCCAGTGCTCAGTCCGTGAAAAATTAAATCGGCTTTGCGGATCACCTCGTGCAGCTTTATCACGTAAGAAAGATATTTCCCAGGCACGAAATTGCACTGTCACGGTAGCGGGGCGCGCATCGGCCAAATAAATTATGCAGCCCCGCCAGCAGAGAACAGGTATCTCCTCGAGAGCAAATCACACACGGGCAAAAAAGTAAATCCATTTTTTCTTTTTTTTTTTTTTTTTAAACAAAAGTATAACATTTTTTTTTTTTTTTTTTTTTTTTTTAAACAAAAGTATCTTGCCGAGGCGAAATCGAAGAATGCCAAGTTACCGAGGTCTATGGCTGTGCAAAAAGATACTTGACAAATTATTCCCCTGAATCGCCTTTCAGTTTAATCGCGGAAACCGATTTTGCGCGACCGCGAAAGAGGATCACGGAGGATTCTCCTATCGGCGAGTCAAAGAGGAAAGAGGCTAATGGAACAAGGTCCATGGTCAAAGGATTCAACAGAGAGTTCTCGTTCACGTCTAAAAAGAAAGAAGACAAAAGACAGCGAAGAAGGGGAGGAGGGAGAAAAAAAGGGGGGGCAACAAGCTTCTGCCTTTCGCGACGTCACGCAAGACAAACCGAAGCAACCCCAACGGTGGCGTTTCCTTTACGAGTGCGAGGGGGTGTTCGTCTCGAACAACTCCCGCGAGAGACAAGAGAGAGAAGGAAGGAAGGAAGGAAACGAGCAGGCGGCCAACCAAAAGGACACACGCGGAGGGACAGGATGATATCGTTCGCCGGCTTCTTCCAACCAACCACCAACGGTATTGATCCTGTTTGCCACGTGGCTTTAGTATTCGGCGCGCAAACTTTCGCGAAAACGTGTCCCGCATGCCTGCGGCGCCCCATAATTGTAGATTCAAAGGATATAATTCGAGAGAGAGAGAGAGAGAGAGCGGCTGGACAGGGGGTGAGCAGCAGCCACGAGCCGAATCCGGAGGAACACGTTGCTGGATCCCCGGGGATCTGCTTTGGTCGCGGGAGAAAGAGGGTACGTATCGAGAATGAAGGACCGGAAGTCGGACAGGCGCCCTTGGCCTTCTAACGATGTGAAAATTGCCCGTAATCTTCGATTCGATTTCGACTTTTGGTCATCCCTGCTGTTCCACGAGTTTCGAGTAATCACGTATTAAAAATACACGACACACTTTAGCCAACTTTTGTTTTCTTCTACAATTGTTAATCTCTTGGAAAGGTTAGGTTTTAGTTTACATATTTAGTCAGGTTGGCTTGGGTTAAATTAGATTTTTGTTTCAAAGATTACACCAGTCATTTTGACTGGTCTGACAATTTTATTTTAAAATTCCTACTTCATGTTACATTTTTTCTTCGCAATGATGTAATGACTTTTGCAGGGATAGCTAAAGGATTAATATAATAAACTTTAATTTTGTTTTATTCATTTAAAATAAAAGTAA
>NIPQ01019602.1:0-20894 GCA_002806875.1 Lepidotrigona ventralis hoosana
AAAAAAAAAAAAAAAAAAAAAAAAAAAAAAAAAAAAAAAAAAAAAAAAAAAAAAAAAAAAAAAAAAAAAAAAAAAAAAAAAAAAAAAAAAAAACTATAGATCTGTATATAAATAATATGCACACGCTTAAACATACTTTAAACAAAATTTATACGTTATTGGCTATAATTGACTGAGCATGCGCTACCGAAAAAATAATTTTAAAAACCAATACGACTACCTAAAAAGTACGATTGCAAAGAGTTAATTGCACGTAAAATTATACAAAAAATCTTATCGATGTACATGTTTTTTTACATTTTGTTCACTTCTCATAGTAATGGAAGTTAAGATCAATTCATTTATAAAATCTAATCTAAAAATAGTACCCAGCACGTAACAATAAATTATGCAGTTCAGTCTCTCGATTAAACATAGCGATATGATTTATAGAAAAATTTACTTATTTTGAAACTATACATTCGATATGTAACACCACAAGCATTATATATATATATAAAATATTGAAAAATTAATTGAATTGCGATAAATTTTCCATTTGCCAAAATTTGTAATTGAAATTTATCTAATTTTGAATTCAGTTTTCCTTCAGACCGTGGCACGATACTATAATAGTATTATCGAATTTGTATTAGGCTATGCATAAAGAAAAGCTAAAAAAATATAAGTAAACTTTTTCTTAACCTTTTCGTAATATATATACAGCTTTGATAATTCTTCCAGTACCTCATCATCAGAAACTATATTTGCATTATTTCTGCAAATATGCATTAGGTGATGCTTATTTACATGTATATATGATGATTATTTACAAATGGACAAATGCAAACATACGTAGGATGTCATCACTAACACATTTTTCGTTTTTGATTTGTAAATTTTTCATGTAATACCTCCACGTCCAATTTACATCAAGCAATTGTTTGAGGTAACGATATCGTCTTCAGAAATCATATCCTGAAGAGGAATACCTTGTTTCTGAAACAAAATGTTTAAACATATAAACAAATTTACTCAAAAATCTCTGAATTTCATTCAGAAAAATTTATACTTACCTCAATGACGATTGTGGAGGCCATATTATCTGTGTCGTGATACTGAACACCTACATTTGCTGCTGCTATTGCTATAGTACGAACGGTATTGGTGCTGGTCGAAGTTGTGATGTGCTGGGTAATCATGGCATTTTCGTTTGCTCTACTGGAACCATTACACTCTTATATGCGTAAAATAATGAATGAGACACTGTGTTTGCTTTCCATAAAGAAATATAATAAAAGGCTGATATATAAAGAGACTACTTACTTTCGTTTCTTTACTTGACCGGAATGAAAACGTCCACCTTCGCCGCGAATTCTATTCATTGCGTGTCGATGTCGAGATTCATGAAGATATTTCTGTAAAAGAATAATAATTTCATATAGAATACACAACTGAATGTATGAACACGTGAATACTAAATGCATGCTTACAGGTCTTTCTTTAGGTATCTTTCCTTCAGCTTCTAATTTAGCCCGCGCTTGACGACGTTTTAATATGCGTCTATATTGCTTAGCATTTACATATAAAGGTTCTTCTTCAAAAACCTCCGCATTTGGCAATGCTACCCTTTGAAATTGCGTTTGTCCGCTATTTCCTGGCACCATCTAAAACAACAAAAATTACAGTTACAAATATCTTAATAATATTAAATATCTTAACTATCTTAATAATATTTGGCTTGTTGTGCTAACTAGTTCAATTTTACAAAAAAATTAATTTGTTTTGTACTTGTTGCTCTATAATCACTACAAGTCAGTATAATATGTACACAGACTATGTAAGTGAAAGAGACATTTTAATAGTAATCACCATGACAACATTTCCTGCCTGAGACGCTGCTGCTGTAGGACTTGCTAAAGGTTGTACTGGTGTTGTAGTTGCTGCGGTAGTTGCAGTTTGCGACGTTGCTCCAGCAATGTGCATAATACTCCCATTGATATTAAGTACTAGACATAAAATGCGAAATATATAAATTTTACAATTTAACGAATAAGTTAATTATAAACTTCCATACCTGTTGGTTGTGCTTGCTGAACTTGACCTTCTAATTGTACTGGCTGATAAATATATGTTTGCCCATCCGGAGTTTGAATGATTTGAGGTGTTTGTGGTTGTTGAATTACAATTTGTTGGCCTGTACTAGTTAAACTAGACATTGGAACAACTTGTATCTGTCCATTTGGTGCTGCCACTTGTATAGCTTGCGGCAACATCATCGCTTGACCTCCTTGTCCCATCTGAACAACTTGAACAGTTCCTCCGGCACTACCAACTACAACCGCCTGTCCTTCTCCCAGTTGCTCCATTGTAAATTACTGCTGTTGCTAAACAGAAGACATTGACCTTACAACAGAAAAAAATATGATATAGTTATATTGAAAAGCAAGTTAGTAATAAATTAAGTGTAAGTCCTTCAATGAAAAAAAGAATATTTAGTGCAATCGCATATTTAATAATAATGTAAGAACGAATTTGTGTATACACGTGAACTCATATACATCAAAGTTATACGAATCATGTAAGAAAACTTTCGTGTTTGTTGTAACAAAACGAAGATAAATAAATGGAATGCGTTAAAAGGTTAAAGTTTGTACGATTTGTTTCACTCTGTTAATACAAATACATTTTGTGTCTCGTAAGCATTGATAAAGATCGCCAACGTGGCGAGCACATAAAAGTCTTGAAGAGTCCACGTGCAGAACGTTAAATACATAGAAAAGAGAATCGAGGCCAGACAGTAATCATCACCTTCTGTCGGGCAGAAAACGGTCCCGAAGGATATTGAATCCTGTTCTCGGTGGCATAATTAACCTCGTATTCTCGTGAGCATTAACGCGCGACGAGCATCGACGTGCGAAACAAAGGCCAAGTCTGCTGTATTGCATTCGGGACGCGGTATGCTTGGCATGGAACGACGCGAATTTTGGGCGAGAAACGCTCGTCTCGACAAACATGGCCGTGCAGAAAGACTTTTTCAAGCACAAGAAGACACGGATTCGCAGTTGAAACAAATCACGAAACGAAAACGCGGTTAATCGTACAACGGTGCGCGGTCGTACGCGTACCCCGTTGATGTTTGATAATTTGTGGACTTACATTGGATATTTTCGTGGGCACTTTCCCAATGATTGGTCGGCAAATTGAGGACCAATGGTCGGCGATAGAGAGTCCTCGGCTCTTGTGTATTGGTGGCACTGAACGGGGGGACCTGCCAGTCCGATAGCAGCCCGATGCCAGACCGGTCGATGCCCCTCCGCGCCGCGACGCGCCTAACCAATCTACTGGCTTGACTTATCCCCACCACCTACTTCCCGCGCTCTCATCAAACTTCGCGCGTTCCTAACCGCTTATTTCCCGCTTCCTTTTAAATCGATTTACTGATGTATACCATTCATAATGACCGCCGTGAAGCGCCGTTTCACGCTCTTTTATTAAACAAAATAATTCATAATAAATTACCTATAAAAAAAAAACTTGCAACATTTAGAAGTTGTACNTTAAATCGATTTACTGATGTATACCATTCATAATGACCGCCGTGAAGCGCCGTTTCACGCTCTTTTATTAAACAAAATAATTCATAATAAATTACCTATAAAAAAAAAACTTGCAACATTTAGAAGTGATCACTTCGTATACAATAATTGGAAAATATAGAGCGCGAAATTGTTGGAACATTTGCACGCAAAAGAAAATATAAAATATTTTTCTTCTTTTAATATATTTCAAGAGATAATAAATGACCAATATTGACAATATTGACACATTTCATATGTTTCTATGTATGTATGTATGTTTGATCATAAATTAATTCGTTTTTTTACAATTTTTAATAAACTAGTTAGTAACGTAACAAGTGCGGCTTAAACAATGTTTAATCATTGTTTATTATTGATTACAATTTTTATTTATTGTTATTCACAAAATAGTATACAATTTTACAATTTATACTATTTATTGAATTCATATAAATCAATAAAAAGTGATAATGGAGTATGATAATGAATTATAAATCATGATGACATAATTTTAAAAGATTATAAGACAATTATAAGATTAATAAATTTTGATAAACAAAATACATACAAGAAGAGATGATATGTAAAGAATATATTACTAATATGTATAAATATCACATGTGTATATTTAATGCAATTGGAAATTTCTCTCTTGATATTGTACAAACATTTTTCTGCGAGAATGTAGTAAAAACAAAATAAAAAGGACAAAACGTGTACAATATAAAAAAGACAAAGATGTGGTTGTTAATTAAAATATACATTTTAATGTAAATAATGAAACATATTCCAGTCGCGTTTATAAATATTGATTGTTACTGAGTCTACATCTTATCTACCATGTTTTATAATGCTTTTATGCTTATGAAATATGTTCAGTGCTCATGCAATATTAAAAAAGAAATCAATTATTGATTCAATAAAAATTTAATTTGCAAATTTTTTGTGTAAGAAATAATAAAGTTTTAATTGCGTATATTAAATTATGACAAAATAGCCCTTTTATATTGTTTCTTGATATACATCTTAGTGAATATCAGTAACAGTGATTTATCTTTTTACAGTATTATATGTATAAATTATGGAAAAGCACTACCAAATTCAGCCCTTTCGTTAAAAACTGGTCGTTTGAAAATACCTTAACTTGTAACATTTTAAAACAATTTTGTATATTCAGAAACTGTCAAGCCATTTTAACATGTTATTAAGAAGTAGTACCTGAATTTTCATCTATAATACACCACATCACTGGTCGTTTGAAAATACCTTAACTTGTAACATTTTAAAACAATTTTGTATATTCAGAAACTGTCAAGCCATTTTAACATGTTATTAAGAAGTAGTACCTGAATTTTCATCTATAATACACCACATCGTGTTAAATCAATATCCATATTTAAGTAGAATCTGAAGTAAATTCAGATCAACTTATTGAAAATTGATTTTGGAAAATTTTTTAGCGTCATGTAGTACAATGATTTCACTCAAGCAAGATGTAATCCTATGTTAAATCAATATCCATATTTAAGTAGAATCTGAAGTAAATTCAGATCAACTTATTGAAAATTGATTTTGGAAAATTTTTTAGCGTCATGTAGTACAATGATTTCACTCAAGCAAGATGTAATCCTGCTGAGGAAATGCCAAAAGATCACGATAAGAAAGGAACTACTAAATCTTCTTTGTGTTCAACATTAACATCTTCTAGTGCCGTCACAGCCTTATTGAGCATTTCTGTAATCTACAAAGAAAAATTAATCAAAATTTAACAAATTTTAAATATGTGATAGGATTTTCCATTATTATATTATATAATACATATTTACCAGCCCATGATCCCCGGCAGCAAGTGGTTCTGCTGCCAATATTTTTTCTGGAGCAGGAACATCTTTTAATAGGCAAGATGTGCTATCAGGGACTTTAATACCTCCAGCTTCTATACGTTTGGAGTATGCACGTGATCTATCCATATATTCGTGCTGTTCCAGATTATGTGAATCTAATGCCCCAACATCTATCACATTACTGAAATGAAATATTTTAATATAATTAATTGGTTTTTAATTATATGCTATAGATATGCTACAGAATAACTATAGAAAAGCAACATAAACATAAAAACTAAGAAAGGCAAGCAAACACTCACGCAGCTGTTTCATGTAAAATTCTATTTAATGCACTTTGTTCGTCGGTTTTCTTGGGTGCTGAACTTGCATACTGATTAACATAATCATCACTGGAAAAAAAAAAAAAGAAAGGCAAGCAAACACTCACGCAGCTGTTTCATGTAAAATTCTATTTAATGCACTTTGTTCGTCGGTTTTCTTGGGTGCTGAACTTGCATACTGATTAACATAATCATCACTGGAAAAAAAAAAAGAAACAAAAAAGCTTTAATAATTCTTATCTAATGCTATTCTTACCATATATCAATATATATAAAAAATATAACACACCTGTGTACTCTAGGTATATTTGTATTATTACTGACAGGATCTACTAACAAATGTGTCCTTTCATTTGCTTCTCCATTCTAGATAAATAGAAAAATTGTTTTAATTAATTAAAATTTAAATATTTGATTTCAACTTTGTAAATGCAAGTCATACAAAAATATAATATACATAATTATTCTCTTATATATATGTAATACAAATAGGCGGAATTGTGATAAAAGTTTATTTTAATTAATTAAAATTTAAATATTTGATTTCAACTTTGTAAATGCAAGTCATACAAAAATATAATATACATAATTATTCTCTTATATATATGTAATACAAATAGGCGGAATTGTGATAAAAGTTTGAATGTATTCCCTAACGTATCTAATGTTATGTGATAAGTACCAAGTTAAAGTACCAAAACATCTCACATGAATAAAATAATATAATCTATTACCTGTGGACCGCTATCTTCTTTACAAAAACTGTAACAACATCCCATACTTATAAATGAATTACTAACACTTTATAGCCAGTGACACGTATTGCTACAATTATTTTTAATCTTCATTCCTGTAAACAATCAAATGAATCAGACAGTTCTGGATGTACCGATACTGCGCTTCAATCACTAATAAATGAATTACTAACACTTTATAGCCAGTGACACGTATTGCTACAATTATTTTTAATCTTCATTCCTGTAAACAATCAAATGAATCAGACAGTTCTGGATGTACCGATACTGCGCTTCAATCACTATCCAGAAATAAAATATACTGTGAAGTGTGACAACCTTTTTAAACCAGACACGAAAACGCCAACAAAAAAGGCCATGAACATACAAGGTTCCCCTGGTGGAATTTATAACGTACTAAATCGAATAACATACCAGAAATAAAATATACTGTGAAGTGTGACAACCTTTTTAAACCAGACACGAAAACGCCAACAAAAAAGGCCATGAACATACAAGGTTCCCCTGGTGGAATTTATAACGTACTAAATCGAATAACATAACCTTAAATATTTCCAAGATAACGAGTGTTCGAACTTATCATTTTACGTTGTATCATTATTCGTCAAGATATCAAACTTAATTTTTTATTATGTAATATCGCATTTGATTTATATAGAATTGTACATTCGTTATGTCATTCAATAAAATAATATACAAAGATAGGAAAGGAAAATGATCTTGCAACTTTCTATATAAATTATATACTTGATTCATATGTACCTTCTATTCTTTAAATAAATACTGAAATATATTTTTCTAAATTATAATAATATAATAATAATAATACCACAGTATGTCTAAATCTTATTAAATTTATTGTATTGTAGATGAGTGGTACTAAACAAAAAATTTAACTGAAAGTTATTTATCACTTCTACATCATGGCAAATGTTAAGGTATTTCATTTCTATTTTTTTTTTTTGATTTGTTGATATACTACATACGTATATCTAAATAAATGCAATATCTTTGATATACAATTTTATTTTTAGGAATCGCCAGAATTACAAGTCTTTAAAACAGTATTATTTCACTGTTTAGTGATAATAGCCTTACCTGTATTCTCATTTTTTACTAGCAAGGTTTTTATTTTTGATGGTATGTAAACAAATAATAGTATTATTAAAATATCTAGATTTTCTACATACATTTCAAAAATTATATTTTTATAATATTTAATGAATATAGGAATTATATATATTGTTTAGGAAAAATATTAAAGAAAACAATTCATATTTATAGAAATAAGAATTGTAAATAATTTTTATAATTTCAGAATCTTCGAATTTTTAATCTAATAGCCAATATTTTATGTTTTTTATGTACAACACTTAGTGAGCTGGAATGTTACATATAAATTACTTAATATAGTATATATAATGTATTTTTATATCTTACTATATATTTACGATATACACATATCGTTGTTTTAAACGTATCTTTATATATTTTAGGTTTATTGGGGCTTAATCATGTACCAAGCAACGTGTATTCAGCTGGAGTTGCAATTCTCGTCTTACACGTAGCTCTGGGCGTTTTCATATATCGTGCATATTTCGATGATCAATCGAAGACACAGACGAAGCGAGACTAATAATTTTTTGTGTTTGAAACACATTATAATTAAGTACACTTTCTTGATAACACATTTATTCGCGTATAATCATCGGAAGAAAGATGTTACATTGTATTGCATTACATTTTGCAATTGCATACTTTTTTGTTAATATTTAGATATTTTTCTCTTTGTTTTTTCTTGAATACTGTGACATTGTGTGAAAGGCAAATATAACTGTACTTGTATCAATTAATGAAACATAATTACTAAATAAAAAAAAGCAATGACATTCCTACGCAATATTTGCATATTGTACAGCACAAACTTTGCAATCTATATGGAATATAAATCCATTTACACATTTTGGTTTTATATTTGAGAAATCTTGTAGTAAATTATTTTATAATTTATAGTGCCTCAATACACGTCAAATGGATAAATTGTAGTGCACTTTACGATCACAGTACTAGATTAGGGGCGAATTTATATAATCTTTTAAATTTTTTAGGCTGATAATTTCGGCAGTTGTTTAAAAGAATACAGATGCAAATTTTTAGAAAGAGAAAAAAAATACAAAAAATTATTACTTAGTATAATTATTATTTAGTGTAAACCTGCCCCTAATGATATTGAATAGTAGTCATGTATTTTTATGTTTTTAAGGAAGAATAAATAACAAAATGAATTGTGGTTAATATACAACGCAATACGATACATTATTGATTTTTTTTTTAGTACCAATAAAAAACCCTTGCAAGAACTACGAAAAAAAAATTTATCAAATTAATTAGAACACAATTCGAAAGAGAAAATATTTTACTTTTTATGAAAAACTATGAATTATGTACAATATATTTAACTATAATTTCATTTATAGAAATTTTATGTCATCAAAACTTTGATAAAAAGTTAAATCATAAAATGTACACGATTTAAGTTTGCAGCTTTTTTAAATATTCGAAGCTATAAGCAAATCCTAAAATAAGTTTAATAAATTTCTTTAATGAAATATTAATTTATTTAAGTATCTTAAATGCAACAAAAGTTTATATGACAGAATATTTTGCTGTCGGCCTGGGAAGTGTTGGAATGAACGCTTGTTGTATTTTAAATACATAAAATCGCCAGCGATATTAACTACCTCACAGTTTAATTTAGTCATTAGCTCTAACTTACTGCCAATAAAATTAGGGGTCTCTTTTAGAATATTCCACCAATAAAAATTTTTTTATATTTTTTTTAAAAGCATATTAAAGATTGAAGAATTTTTTTTATTAAATATTATCTGTTTTTAATTTTGTTGATATTTTTCATAAATAAGTCAAACTGATATACAAGTGTTAAAAAAAATGTTTATGTAAAACAAAATTTTAAAATGTCGGCACCTATTTTTTCATATTCCATTAATCTTTATTTATCGTAATTCATGAAATAAAATAATTTGAACGCAAAATATACATGTACATACTTTTTAAAATTTATAGAAAAAAATTCTTCAAACTTCAATATACTTAATGATAGCCATTCTTAAATAGGTCAACATTATATGCAATAAATTGTGATGGATAAAGAAAAGAAAAACACTCGCATATACTAACCAAAAACATATCAGGCGCTTTTGTGATATGATAAAAATGATTTGTGTGATGACATAATTTTCATTATTTTAATCATGGTAGATTTAATAGTTTTAAAACACAAAAAATAGGATGACTGTTACTCAACATCCATTTTTTCTTCTTGGGGTTGTTGTTGATTGGTCTGAGAGTGACCATCACCTTGACTACTTTGATTATTTTTTTGATCTTCAGCGGTTTTATCTTTAGATTTCTCTTCTTTTGGTGGTTCAACTTTAGGTTTTGGTTTATTTAAAATTGGTAATACAATACTATCCAATGTCTGTAACATAAAAAGAGTATGTGTAAATAATAATCTATATAAATGTATCTTTCAAGCAATAAATTTAATATATGTTTCAAATACCAGTTTCTCTCCACGAATTTGAGCTACAGTAACTGGTGGTTGTTGTGTACGAGGTGTACCGGCAAGCAGTACACGTTTTTCTTCCAGCCACGTCCACTTTTCTTGTACTGCTTTTTCAACCTTTTTTAGCTCTTCTTCTGTTAAATGAGAATATTTATCATCTTTTCCATTGGATGCTCTAATGAGATCTATCCCTTTCTTAGCAAGTTGTAAAGCTCCTGCTAATTCATCTAGTGCATGGCCTCTGCCTTCAAATTCCATTCGTCTTTCTTTAATTGGCTCGCCTTGTGACTAATAAGAGATGCATAATTTTTAACTTCGAAGCAAAAATCTTAATATTATTAACATTATTACAAAGCAAATATAAGACGTACTTACTTTAAGACGTGTTAATCGTTCCGAATAGATTTGTCGTTGACAATCTTCACCTTCCTCGTACAACCAATTTTCGGTTTCATCTAACGTACGGCAAAGTGATTCTTTGTCCATTTCTGTAATAAATGTGGACAGTTGATCCTCCTCCGATAACTTAGCACGTAAATCATAAACATATTCTTCTAATGCATTACGGGCATCAATACGTTCTTTTTCTTGCTTATCTTCGGCAATCATCTTGGCCTACGATGCAAAGAAAAAGAATTAATACAAAGTATGTGAATTAAAAAAATTATATTTATATTTTGTAATAAACAAAATTTACCTCTTTTTCTAACGCAGCATCTAAGTCACGTTGAGAAAGTCCACATTCACGCATATCCACTGGTAAATCAATAGTACGAATAGGAACTTTCTTTTTACTTTTGCTTTCATCATTTTTATCGTCACCCTGAAAAATAATAACGTATTAATATAAAATACTTTTATCCGCCTAAACATGCCTGCAACAAAATTTATATCAAAATATTATTGTTATTTTCTTCTCATTGCTGATGTTAAGAAGTACGTAAATATTCTATCTTAATTTTTTTTTATCAAGCATTCTTAAAATTTTAAAAGATGATTTCTTATCCTTAATATAATAAATTTTACATGATAGACAAAATAAATATAACAATGTCATGACGAAACCTAAACATTTTAAACAAAGACACACAAACTGGAAGTCAGGTGATGATAGAAATAAGTAGAGGACAAAGGGGGCATTATTCTTATGCGAGCAGTTTTCAATTCGCTGTACTTTAATATCAAAATATATTATGTAAATACACTTAATATGGAGATCATTTACTTAAAATATACGAATTGGAAACTGAACCGCATTGCCTGCCTTTACAATTTTAGCACAACGATAATCAATTATTGCATTGTTAAAATGTTGTTACTGTCCCTTTTCCTTCTGCGACCCAGTAAAAAGAATAATTGAGCAAAGACAGACAGCACGGCGTGACACAGCTGTATCTTGGACCCATATGCATCAAAACACATTACATGAAATTATATTATGCATATGCTTATATTGACAATCTTGTTAAAATTAAATAAAAATTTAGTTATTTTTCTTATATATTGCTATTATTAACCGAGTTTGCAGAAGAAATCGACACAGATTTAAAATTTTTGAACTAAATGTCATGCACTAAGGAAACTACAATATATAGGAAACTTCTAGTTCATAAATAATTTATACTAAATATACACAGATCAATATGAAGTCTGATTAATTTACAAATATATTCAAAACATTAAATAAGTATAGAAATAAATTACAAACTTCACATTGCAGAACGTATTTAACATTTTTAGATTTAAGTTCTTTTAACATGATAAAATGTGCTTAAAAGATTTTTTGAGATAATGAATAATAACATATGCAACACGCGATTCTCACATCATGCAGGACAAGTTTTATGACTGCGATGATCTTATAATAGATAATTGACGATGCTGACGTGATGAAAGAAATAAAAGACTTATGCCACTTTTACACACGACAAGCTTATCGCGTAGCCATTGATGACTTATAACAATAGAACAATCTAAGCAGAAGTCATAAATTATTGCACATGTTTCAGTTAACATATGGGTCCAAGTAATGATAGTGTGTCGCGTACCGAGCTGAGCCAAGAGAGAATCCTGGAGGAGTAGGAAGGGGCAGAACCCCTCGCACCTCTTCCACCATCATCAGCATCTGAGTTCCGTCGCGTTTTATCCATGCTCACCTAAACCACAACAAACTCACATAGTCATGCATCAGACACTCAAAGCATGAATACTGTATTTCTACAAAGTTTCTTCCTGGGAATAATGAATTTAGCGAATTTAGTTCACATTTTATTGTAATGTAATTGTTATTTACGCAATAAAGTTATTAACACCTTTTCTTTCAAGTTAATAGAAAATGATTTTGGAAATGTATAATTTGAATGAAAAATAAAGCAACAATGAATATACATACTTCAGGTGCCGGTGGTTCATTTGCTTGTGCTTCTTGATCAGACTTATCTTTCTTGTCTTGTTGCTGATCGATATCCATATTATTTTGTTGTTGTTGTTGTTGCTGTTTTTCTTCTTCTTCCTTTTCTTGTTGTGTGAGTTCACGTTTCTCGATCAACGAAGCCGAGACAATAGTAAGGATTCCATTCAAATTTATCCTTACTTTTACTTTTACTTTCGACAACTCACCTTCTAGTGTTGGTTTCACGTTCTTTATTGTATATGTACCTATAAAAATGTTATTCGTTAGAGAAAAATATTATTAATTATTAAAAAAGAAGAATTAAATGCATACCAATGTAAGTTTGGGAATATGATGATGGTGATGCAGAATAGCTAGCAGTTAATGTAAATGGATTTGAGCGGTAAAACGTCAATGTTTTTGAGAACGGCACAGGATGATTGTGTCCAAAAATTTCCATTTCACTAAAATAATAGATATCACAGAAATCAGAAAAAGATATTCCTAATTAAGTATTGACATCGTTAAATATTACACGTATATTGCACGTAAAATATGAATATTGACATACCCATCTTCTCCTTGTGTAGGATCCCATGTTAATTTTAAAGGATATGGTTGAATATCAGTTACTGAGAAGTCACGAACTCTAACAGCGGGACTCAACATTGCACACTGAAGTGCGCATCCTCGTGCAACTGCCTCATCTTGATTTAATGTCGTAGATACAGTACGACCAAAAACTTCTTCAACCAAACGTTTGATTGCAGGAACGCGACTAGAACCACCCGCTAATTCAACCGAATGAATATCTTCTAACTTTAATTCTACAAAAATAATTACAAATAGAGGATATAAGAAAATGAAAAATATATTTTATGTAAATCTAAAAACATGTGACGTATAAATATATGTATAAAAGGAATAGAACATACTAGAATCTTCAAAGCATTGACGTAAAGTTGACTCAACGCGTTTAAATAAATGTGCACACATTGCTTCCATATCTGCCCGTTTCATATCACCATGTACATCTTTTTCATCCATGAAACATTCAATATTAAGAGGAAGCGTTGTCGAATTAGCTGACATTTGTTTTTTCAATTTTTCTACTTCTCCTAGTAGTCTTACATATGCACGTGGATTAGTGTGAGGATCAATGTTATATCGTGATTGAAATTCTTTACAAAAATGTTCTGCTAAAATAGAATCTATATTCCTTCCACCTAATTGACTATCAGAAGAACTTGCTATCATCTGGAAATAAAATTTAACAATGATCGCACAAATCTATAGAATTATTTCTTATTAACTTCATTTTGCTAATATGTGACTATTATCGATGAATACGACTAATAAAATATATACATTCAATACTTACTTTGAGCTTTCCTTTATGGAATGCACAAATGTTTACTTGTAAGCTCGCATATCCACAATCAACAAATACTACGTGTCTTGGAGGTGCATCAGGTGCTGGTAAATCTTGTTTATAAATACCATAGCACAAAGCAGTAGCTGTTGTTTCATTAAATAATCTAAGAACATTTAAACCAGCAATTCGTGCAGCGTCAAGCAATGCCTGACGTTCAGCTTGTGTAAAATATAAAGGAACAGAAATAACACAATCATTAACAATAGTTTGAAGAGCAGTCTCAGATATACCCTTCAATTTTGTAAATAACATTGCAGTTACTTGTTCAGGTGAGAAAATGTGTTCTTCTCCTAAATATTGTACCTAAAATTTAAAAATAAACATAAATACCTTTGACTACTTCTTAACTACTAATTACTTTTATCATTATAATCTTTACTACATAAATTACATGTGATATGATTCATCATGTTTTAACTGCTCTAAAGAGATATAAATAAGATATGAGTGCTCACAAGTGTGAGAAATCTGGCATGATGCCCGGATTGAATCTAAGCAACATTTAAAACCATATGAAAAAAAGTATTCGTTATTTTTTCACAATATTTTGATATATTGTTTTTTCATAACAATTTGATATAATTTTTGTAACTTTATAAACTAGTTATACATGTTGCAGAATATTACTAATATAATTACAATTTTTTAACTTGCTGTTTTTATGATAGAAAAAAGTTAATTCTATATTAAAAAAAACAAAGACTTACATGTATTCCGATACTTCCATCTGGCTGATGAGTTACCTTGAAAGGTAACATTTGAAGCTCTCTTTGTACCTGTGGATCATTATATTTTCTACCCAATAATCTCTTAAATCCATGAATGGTATTTTTCATATTGGTCACCATCTGATTCTTAGCTGCCACGCCAAGAATTCGATTTTTGCCACTGAATGCTACACATGATCTGAAATCAATATTTATATCTATTAATCTCAGTACAGATATGAATTTCACTTATCACAATATAAATATAATTCATTTTATGTTGAATAAGCATGTGTACATCCATCTAGTACATCACAACTGAGTTACTTCTCGAATAATCTTAACTATCTAGATCTACTTTTAATACTAGAGAGTATATTAAAAAACAGAAAATTATAAAAAATTTATCATTTGTTACAGCAGAAAATTTAATAAAATATTTAAAATTATAACATCATAATAAAATGTTTAATATACTTTTATATTACAATATATTTACAAAGATGAAATTAATGATAAAAATATGTAATTCTTGATATTTTAATAACTGATGATAAAAATTAATTTTTTAAATATATACTTGTATTTTTTTTTTACAAGTATTTTAGTTTTTACGAATATTTTATATATACTATACATTTTACTACAACGAAAAAGAATTATAAACATCGTGATAATTCATTTATATAACAATATGATTGTGAAAGACGATCAATTTACAAATGAATAATACATACGAATTCGTAATATAATAAAAACAAATATTTCCTATAATTTTTGTACACAAAGCATAACGAGTATAGTAACAACATTACGTATTTATTCATTACATTAATTCTGACGTAAATGGATTGTAGATTTACATGACTATACCAATTTCAAATCAAAAAAGAAAAAAAAAAAAAAAAAAAAAAAGGANTAACCCACGCTATGGACTTTTTTGTACTTCTTAGTCATGTGAAAGTGAGCAGGTACATTCAAATAGACGAAATGATTTGGACATAAATGGCAATGATCGAATAATACATCGTCATCGCCACTCTACTATTCAAGTACAAAAATGAATTATGCATCGATGTTTCGAAACTGTTCTACTATTCTTTACTAAGATTTTTCGAAAGAATCGAAATGAAACAAAAGGAACACTTGAAGCAAGAGGACACACCGGGTGAGCACCCGGTATCTTTCTGTGAAAGTGAAAAAAAAATTAGGAAACGATTGTTCGAGTAAGAGAAACTTACGGTGTATTTCGAAGACTGTAATCATTAGCTATAGTTTCAATGCCTCCAGCGCGTGCTACAGCTACATAACAGCTTTCGTTACCAAAGTCAATTCCGATTACGGACATAGCAGCCATGACTGAGTACGACTGAGTACGACGTTTTCTTCACGACACAAATTACCGCGCGTAAATTGCTGATTGAACGTTGATCCTCAATAAGAATGGACGAGTGATTGATAAGTCGTTTAGAATACGCGTTGATGATTATTGTATACGATAGGCCCACAACTACAATGAATGCTCCCTTGCTCCTCATTCACGCAATAGAGTGAACGAAATGCCCTCCGTACGGTAACTCTGATTATTTCTTTCTGCTAACTTCTGCTGAGAATTCACCAATCATGGCGCTGCGGTGCAAAATTCCTATTGGTTAGTCGATTGCTCTGGAACATTCTGGAACTATGCGCCATTGGAATCTTCCTTTCGGAGGTTGTTGTTTCGTTTTGCTTCGTTTCACGAAGAATCTAAACGTAAACGGATATCGATGTAACAACATATTTTGCCAGAATGGAATTACCAGGCTCAGATCTGCGATGATCAATCGCAAGAAACTTCCCAATTAATTTTCCTTTTCGCCCGCGTACTAGCTCTCAAGGATTTTAAATTTATATATAGTATAGTTTGCGCATCCATATGATTGGTTTGCACGGCAATATGTCTGCCATGAAACAAATTTCGAATTATTACAATTGCAAATATTAAGGAAGAATCATTTTACGATTGTACTTACGCTATTTACGATTCTCTGATTGGTCGTAATACGATTATATGTAATAATGTAAGATTACACAAAATATCGACGTGATATTTACTTAGAGTTACAATAAATAATTACAAACATTATACGTATTATACTTTGTTACACGCATGCATATAAAATATATACGAAATCCATAAAATTGTTTATGTCGGCTGTATGAACGTGATCGAAAGAAAAGAGTTGATTCTTAAAGTATGTATACATACGTGCATATTATATGTATTCATATATGCTCTGCATCAACGCAATTTCACAAAATGTTACATGACATGTTGCGTTTGTACACAAGTACGTGATTTGATGCGATGTTCAAATAAAGCGATCAAAAACGTACATATAATGCGAATTGTGTTGCTACATTATTGTATGAATTATTGGCAGTTGTTCAATGAATTTATATATTGATATATTGGTAATAAGTTAGGTAGTCGATATAATAGTGCAAGATAAACATCATATGGTTCACAAAAGCACAAGTACATGAGATCATACACGTATATATAAAATGTCGCGTCTGTGTAATTTACGATTTTGTTCGATTATAAAAAGGACTAAACATACGACAACTTTGATAAGCAAAAAGAGTTTACGCACAACAAATGAAACACAAAATGTGTTCTATGAAAGTGGTAAAGGTTATGCCCATCTCTATTGGAAGTTTGAGAAACATATTTATCCGTTGTACAAATGTTTGGATATAATTAGATTAAAGGAAATTCGCCCTTTATTGGCAAGAATGAAAATCTTGCGAACTAAGTATGATATCAATCATGAAAAGAAGAATTTCAAGAACTTGGGATTTGTATTAGGTGGTATTGGCATAACCATAGTTCTTTGCGAAGCCAAAAATCACAGGGGTATGTATTACTTGTATCATTAATTACATATAAACATGTAAATATTAATTTTTGATTAATAATTTTATTTCATCAGATAAGCAGTTTTTCCGGGCTGCAAAATATGGCAACATTCTAGAATTAACAAATGTGAGTATAAAAAAATATTCCACTATAGTGTCAACGACTAAGAAATGTGTCTGTTTGCAGATTATAAAAGAAGGTATAGATATAAATATGCGACATCCACTGGGTTGGACGGCATTGCATCTTGCTGCTATTAATGCAAAACCAGAAGTTGTAAAACTTTTGTTAAAACATGGAGCAGATGTTAATGCTCTAGATGAATTCATTAATGTTTATGGGACTGCCATAGAAAAGGGATTACATACATTAGATGGTACGAAAATAAAACAAATTATAGTAGTTAAGTGAAAATGGATTTTTATATTTTCCAAGCTGTTGTGTAAATTCTCAATTTTGCAGTGCTTGCAATAAGGGAGGAAGAATTTTGTGATCAATTGAACAGTAGAGCTACCTTTAAAGGTTGTACAGCGTTACATTATGCTGTATTGGCAGATTCCGAGGCTTGTGTACTTGCATTATTAGAAGCAGGAGCTGATCCAACAATGAAAAACGAATCAGGACATCGTGCAGTAGAATATGCTAAAGATGGAGCGCTCAAAGAATTGCTCATAAAACGTGCGATAAAATATGATGAAATAATGAAGGAAAAAGTACATATGATTAAAACCAAGCTTTGCTTTTTACATTGTGCTATTTTTGATCCATTTTTTTACCTGATATTGTAAACAGGAATTAGAAGAACGTCGTAGATTTCCACTAGAGCAACGTTTGAAACAGTATATTGTTGGACAAACTGGAGCAATATCTATTGTTGCATCTAGTAAGATTCACTTTATATATACAATCAATTATCTATATATAAACGCGTGTAATATTTTTTGTAATGCTCTGTCTAATTTCAGCTATTAGGAGAAAAGACAATGGGTGGATAGATGAAAAACATCCCCTAGTATTTCTTTTCTTAGGTTCATCAGGAATTGGAAAAACTGAATTGGCTAAACAATTAGCTGCATATATACATAAAAATAAACAGGAAGGATTTATTCGATTAGACATGTCTGAGTATCAGGAGAAACACGAAGTTGCCAAATTGATTGGTGCCCCACCAGGGTAATCTTTATTTATCAGGAATTTTTTATTTATATCAAGTTACGTATATGTTTCATATATTATAAATATTTAGATTTTTTTTTTTATTACATTAATTAGATATGTAGGTCATGACGATGGTGGGCAATTAACAAAACTTTTAAGGAAATGTCCAAATGCTGTGGTATTATTTGATGAGGTTGACAAAGCTCATCCTGATGTACTGACTGTTCTGTTACAATTATTTGATGAAGTATGATTACTTCATATTATATGTACTATATGTATTATATACTTCATAATATATGATATCAAAGTATTGTATCAAAACGAAAATTTGAATCTTTTTAGGGAAGACTTACTGATGGTAAAGGTAAAACAATCGAATGCAAAAATGCAATTTTTATAATGACATCGAATTTGGCAAGCGAAGTAATCGCTGATCATGCAGTACATCTTAGAGAAGAAGCTCAACGTGTAATAGATCAAAAATTGGATAAAAATGTTGATGTAGAGGAGGATCCAGAACATGTTGAAATATCTCGTAATTTTAAAGATGAAGTAGTATGTATTAATTTCAGTAAAATATCTTCTAAATATTTTGAGGACAAAATTTTGTTTTAAAAATCTTCTCTTTATAGGTGAGACCAATATTAAAGTCACATTTTGGTAGAGATGAGTTTTTAGGCAGAATAAATGAAATCGTATATTTTTTACCATTTTCTCAATCTGAACTTATAACATTAGTGGCAAGAGAATTAGAAGCTTGGGCAGATCGTGCGAAAAAAAGGCATAAAATAGAATTGAAGTGGAATAGAGAAGTTCTGTCACTTTTGGCTGAAGGATACGATACCCATTACGGAGCACGTTCTATTAAATACGAGATTGAAAGACGCGTTGTTAATCAATTAGCTGCTGCTCACGAAAGAGGCCAATTAGGTATGTCAATTATCATTAACACATAAAAAGAAAAATTTCTTTCGAATTTTAATGAAATATTGTTTTTTTAAGAAAAAGGATGTTGTGTATTACTAAAAGTCAAATGGAATAAAAATAACGCAAATATAGCGTTGTCAATACGACGTAAGGGTGCTAAAGATTTTGTCGATCTTTCTACAGAGAATTTGACAAAAAATATAAATCCTGCATTTTAATACCAAATTTAAAAATTAACATATTAAAAATTACTTTGGATAATTTGAACAAATGTAGAAAGTGTATTATAGTTTGATCTCATAGTGTGTATAAATAAAGAAATTTGGAACCTTTTGTATTATTCATTATAGAGATGAAACAACCTTTGTAACAATAATATATGTTTAATAATATGCAACAGTTCTGAGATCCAAACCAAAATGTAAATAAAACTTGTTCGAACAAATTTCTATAATACTCTTTTATCACATCCTATCCTTTCTTTCTGATATGTAGACGAAGTGAAAAATATGCGATTCTGACAGAAATAAGTAATTCTTTATTTTAAATCGAATCATGAGATTACATTACAAGAAAATATCGATTACACTTCACATTTAGGATACATTGTACATTCTTTACGACGTTAATAAGACAAGAGACATTCTCGAAATGTTTAGAAAACCAGTTGTGGAAACTGTTTCTCTGCCTTGCTTGTCGATCGTCTCACGCTACCTTATAAACTTCATTTCTTTCTTTAATTATTTGTACGACGAATCAGAATCAGACTACCGTCGTTAAGCGAAGTTTCAACCACTGAGAATCGTAATAGATGCGAACGTTTTCGTTTAGTTGCACCACATTATTGTGCAAGGCAAATTCAGGTCCGACAACAGGGTGTCTATTTATGAATTGTAAAAAGTAGCTGAAGTAATCGACGCGTGAGATAATTTTTGAAATCGGCGCATGAGAATTTATGGTAGAAATACGATAAAAATCTGGCGTTTACAGAGAGTTTGCTTCGTCATTTATAGGAAATGCGGAATTCGTGTAGTCTTTAAATATCGTCACAGTTATCATTAGTATGTTCGGAATGTTAAAAGCGCGTACTGTATTAGACACCCAAGATGATTGTACATATAAGAACATCTTCATATATATATTATATATATATATATATATATAATATTATATATATAATATACGTACATATATGTATATATGTATATATAATATTAATATGTGTGTGTATATATACATATACGTATATATATATATATATATATATATATATATATATATATATATATATATATATATAAT
>NIPQ01019621.1:0-15909 GCA_002806875.1 Lepidotrigona ventralis hoosana
ATTAAAAAAAAAAAAAAAAAAAAAAAAAAGAGGAAAACACACAGAGGCAGAGAAAACAGACGAGGAAGATAAAAAAAAAACGCAGGTAAAGATGAGATCGATTCGTCATTTTGTGAACGCGTGTGCGTGTAGTGAGCATGGGAGAGAATAGCAGGGGAGAACAAGGAAAAAAAAAAAGAACCAGAGAAACTAGGGATGGATCGCACGCGCGCAATTTTTCGTACATCTTTCTCACGTGCTTACGATCCACGTGTGCGTGGAAAAGTGGTTCGTATGTGTGGGTGGTACAATGATGATAAGAGTGCAAATGAATATCTCAGCTGTGTGCACGAAGGATGGGGAGTGCTGGTAGAAAAAGGGGTGGGGAATAGTGTCTGTCGAAACAAATGAAACTGTGTACACACGTTATATATGTACATATATATATATATATATATACACACATATGTGTGTATATAATTATATGTATATAACTATAATTATATATAATTATTAATTATATATAATTATATATATATATATAACTATACGTATATAATTATACACATACATATGTGTATATATAAGCTTACAAAAGAAACAAAAAGTGGATAAAGATCGAGAGCAAAATATTGAACGATAGGCAAGTGGCAGCTTAAAATATTTACGTATCTTAACATAAAATGCTATCCAACTTTTTGATGAAAATTATCGAGATAGTGTTTCATGCATTTTATATATATATATATATATATATATGTATGTATATGCATATGTATATGTTATGTATATGTATATGTATATATATATACACACACACACATATATATATATTATTTTCATTTTTCTTTTTTTTTAACGCTTTGTTTTTATTTCTTTTTCATTTCTGATTTGTGCTATTCTTTTTTTCTTTTTTGTAATTTTCTAGGTAAAGGAAAATCCTTCGACGTATCACGCGGTTTTTCCATTTCCTTTTTCATTTCTTCTTTTTCCCATCCTTTGGAAATTATATGATTGAAATTGCCGGTTGTGATCAAACCCAAACACGTAGCCAGGTAGCAAAAGGGAAGAGAGACAACATCTTTGGGAGGGATAAAAATAAAAAGGGAAAGATATACCTAAAGTGAAAGACTGAGAGAGAGAGTGAGAAAGGGAAAGAATGAGAGGGAGAGAGAGAGAGAGAGAGAGAGAGAGAGAAGAAAGTTTTCAACAATGTACTGAAGCAAAATATATCCTGAGAAGGATGGCGAGGAACACCACCCAAGCTCTCGATTGCGTCATTCAAGTGAAATGGGATGTATTTATAATCATGGAACTCTTATGCTTTCCAAAGCACATATGTTATTGTAAACAAGAGGAGAGGAAAACAAACTAACGAGTACTATTCCCCCCATTGTCAGCTTTTTGCACATATTTCGACAGTTCTTGCATATACATTTATCTAATGTAATGGGAAGAAAGAGAGAGAGAGTGTGTGGTGTGTGTGTGTTGTGTATATGTGTGTGTAAGAGAGAGAGAGAGAGAAAAAGAAAGAAAACGAGAAAGACCACTCTCATTTTTTGAATGTCCGCCGAAACGAACGACAACTTGTGTATTCGATTTCGTCGTCGCACACCTTCTATGTCGTCGGTACTTCCTTTTCTCATTTCGTAGAAACGGATTTCACACGTGAAAAAAAAAAGAAAGAAAGAAAGAAAGAAAGAATGAAAAAAGGTGAAGAATATGGATGTTTCGGTTTCTCGTGAGGGTAGCATGTGTAAAGTTGAAAAAAAGAGAGAGAGAGAGAAGGAGAGAAGAGAAAACGGGGAGGAAAAAAATGAAAACTATCTAGATATTCGACTTTGTTTGAGGGATAAACAAGTGAGGAGAATTGTGGAGAGAGAGAGAGAGAGAGAGAGAGAGAAAAGAAAAAGGAGAATAGAAGAATACCGATGAGGTAAAAAAAAAAAAAAAAAAAAAAAATACATTAAAACAGAACACTTTCCCTAATCCCAGCTTCTCCCTGACCCCAAAGTATCCTACTCTATAGATATCTAAATACGTGTAGTTCTTAAATTATTTACTTTAGTTCGAGTGGAGATGCCTGTAAGTGTAATTTACTAAGACTTTTTGTAAATAAATTATGAAATAAACTAGACGTACTTTATCCAAATGACTATGATATGTAGATATGTCTCTCTGACACACGGAACCGCGAGTTCGAACGAGGGAGAAACTTATTATTATGAGGGCGAGAGTGATGAAAATATGTATGTATATGGTTATCTTGAATCTTCGCGATATCGCATAGAGAATTTCTATAACTATATGGAAGTTGAGTATAAGAAAAACAGAAACCATTGTACTTGTAGGTGAAATAATGTTGCTTTTAGACCATAGGTTTTCAATATAAACACAAGGAAGTATTTGCGTTTGTTAGAGAATTTATTGTGCCTGACTATCTTTTAAATATATATATATATAATTGTCTTCCTTTTTAGAGCGTGGATTACCAATTATACAACTTGCTTTGAACATACGCTGTTCTCCATGTTCAAGATCATCGCTATGTTTATTTTCTGGCATAGCCACTCCAGAATGTCTGTCGCCTCGCTCTCCAGGTACCAATCCACCATCGGTGACAGAGTGTCTTCGTTCTGCAGATAGAAAGAAAAAAAAAAAAAAAGAAGAAAAAGTACGTTCAGTACACTCGAGTTTTTATGAAGAATAAGCTTGCGTCGAGTTTGGGTGTAACTACCTTGTTTACATGCAAAATAAGCTTGTTGTTAACCACAGTTGGCGGCGATAGCAATTGATGTGTCTCCAAGGTCCATTTTACGTTCAAGGATCCCCAGGTGCAACCTTTCTCGATGAAATACAACCGCCTGAAATGAACGGGACGTAAATTAAGAAAAAAAAAGGGGGAGGCTGGCTTCTCGCCAACTGGAGGGGGGAAATTGACTCTTGTATACGCACTGCAACGAAACCAGGGCTATGTGTTTCCCGTCGTTTGACAAGACTGTATGCGCCCAGTATACGTCCGTTTCGATACCTGGATTCTTGTTAATTACACTTAGAAGGTGCATCCCTTTTGCCTTGTGCATCGAGAATATTTCGACACCCTGATCGAGAAATATAGAGAAAAGAAAGAAAGTGAAAGTCTATTTTGGAACGTCTCTGTTGGAACATCAACATTGACAAACTTGTAGAAATTTGTTTTTACCTTGTAAGGATTGACATAACGCGGTAAGCGTATACGAGATATAAACTTATGACCTATTTCTTGTGCCCTGTAAACGTGCAATTCAGATGTAGATATAACGTACAATCGTTTTACATCAATGTCACTACCTTTTTATAATATCCGCTATTACTTTTGAATAAGTTTTCAGCGAGGAACTTTCCGTATTAAAAAATATCGACGTTTTCTTTCCCAAAGTTCTAAGGAAATACTTCAACTCTTCCTGATGAACACCTGCGAACGTTATCGGAATAAGTTAACAAGGCAAAGTGTTCCTTCCTTTTTTTTTTCTTTTTACTCACTGCTAATGAAGGCAGTCACTAAGCTGCACGTTTCTAATTCAATTTCTGTAGAAAAAGAAGCACGGATCGAAGGGTTTAAGGGTGGTACGTCTTTATTCTGAATACACGATTCTTTCATCTAAAATTGAAACAAAGGAAAGGAAATATCTCTGAAGAGTTTGTCTCTATAACGAGCGATTGCAATGTTTCTCCTGCTGCTCTTCAACGTACCTTGACTGCACGGGGCTCAACGTTGACATTAAAGATTGACACTTGCGTAGTATCTAAAGTGGCGTAGCCCAATTGACACGCTATCTCGTAACTCAATTTTTCTGCTATTTCGTCCCCGCATAAGATCAACTGGAAGATTGATGATAAGAATAGCTCGTACAATTAAAATTACCTTGAAAATTCAAATTCTTACAAAGAAACATTGTCTCAAAGTATCTCTAATATATACGTACTGTGTTGGAATCATAAAAATTATCCCCCGGTGACCTGAAGTTATAACCACACTGGTTCCCCAAGACTGTAGTGGAACGAATTAATACGTGAAATTGTTGCATGCTTTGAATCACGTAAGAGCGCGACAGATCTGACAGAATTTCATCAGTGTCAACTGTAATAAAGTTTCTCTGATAGTATGGGAGTCTGAAAGAAAAAAAGGAAAGAGATACACGAGATTAGCAAAGTACAGATTACAGTCGTACGTTACATTCAAGTGCCAAGTATTAAAATCACTGTATTGAACCTGAATTCAGCGTGTTTTTCAGATCCTCCCTTTTCAGAGTATTCAAAGATGAATCGAACAACGTTCTTATAATCCGCAATGTCGCTGATGTTATAAATATTAGGTCTTTCCGTGTCAGCCAACAGTATCAAGCGTATCAAGATTGGAGAAATGTACACGTGTTCTATCACGTTCTTCCTCTTGGCCGCTGTCTTCTGAACCTGGTGTAAATAGCGCTTATATATAAATTATGGTTTCGTTAATGTGTCGATAGATACGCGAAAGAGCATACTTACGTTGGTTTTATTGGAAGGCAAGATATGGATGCTGGAAACATCTTTTCTTAGCTTCGCGGCGATAGAGTGCTTAGTTTCTGGCTTCTTTGGGATCAGATCGATCAAAGAGAGGAGGAAAGCTTCTTGCAAATTTAGATCAAACTCTCTAACTATGACACAGACACTCCTGCGAAATATGTTTGACTGTGTAGTTAAGCGATTGCACGGTATTCAAAAACGCGATTACGTACTTGTAAACGTCGTAATTTAGTTTCCTCTGTTTCAAACATGTGAACTCTACGCAGTGTTTCAATTTATGATTGCCTGTGTAGTTGATGATGCCCTTTTGCAAGTTTGAGTAGAGTATCACTGGAAACGTGGTATTACGAATTTGATTATCAATCTGAAACGACGGAGTGTACTTTACTGTTCAGTGCTTGATGTAATTGTATAACATTGACTACAAGTGACAAGTTATGGTCGTACCTGTATCCTGTGAACGTAGCCTTGCAGATATGTCAGTGACATAGACTTTCTGCAGTGTAGCCAAANTTTTTTACTGTTCAGTGCTTGATGTAATTGTATAACATTGACTACAAGTGACAAGTTATGGTCGTACCTGTATCCTGTGAACGTAGCCTTGCAGATATGTCAGTGACATAGACTTTCTGCAGTGTAGCCAAATCCCCGGGGAATAGGTCCTCCTTAATTTCCCAAAGAACGGTTTGGTCATGTGCATTTTCACAAGATCAACCTGAAAGTTTGTTCCTTACAGTTGGAATTAATTGAAATTAATTACACGGTTACATTAATTTCAAGTCAAGGGGCTGATCTTACATCGATGAAATTCTCCAACTGCGCCTTTTTGCAGGAATGTGCATATTTGCTCTCTATCCAAGCGCTCAACTCCAAGGACAAACTCTTCCACCTCTTGTCGAAATAAAGTTCCCAATGAGCTGCAGAGTCTGTTACATTAGCATATACCAATTCTTTTAGAATTTCGTTAGTTTTTGTCACCTGCCAATCACATCAAATCGATTGTAAAGATATCCTGTTGCTATCATTTTAACTCATTCGACAACTATTAGTATATGCTCACAATGCTGACTGCAACACCAGCAAAGGAAAGAAATATTTCCCTCTTGCTGGGTTCAGGGTCCACTATACTCTTCGCCTTTAAGAAGACGCATTCCTGTTGGGTGAACAGCAAGATCCTCTGATTCCCCTCCATGTAACTGACCCAATAGACTATCGTTTTCTTTTCCTGAGCATTCTTCAACATCGGTGACTTCACGTCGCTGTTGCACTCGTTGCTGCTCCCCTCCTCGTCGTTGAAACTTCCAGATTTACTCTCCAACCAAGTCAGCTTATTGTTTGGAGATTTAGACGACGAGGAGGCAGAAGACACTTTGTTGTTGGAGTTGTCGACGATTACTAGCGGTATGACTTCTTGCCCGTATCCGTCCTGAAAACGAAACGAATCGTCGTCGCATGTTGCACGCACATTCTCTGACGTGTTACGAATTACGCGTGCCTCACCCTCTCGAATCTCGCGTTGTACCCGCTCTTTTTATTGTTGTACACGTTCCAGACCAGTTCTCTGGACTTCGTTGGATCATCCCACGTGTACAGCAGACTTTGGAACGGATTTATCAGAACCACCTGGCCCAGATTGCACTGGCTGATCTTCAGGAACAAATCGTCGCAGAAGTTGTCTATCCTCACAGGTATATCACCCGCCGTGTACTTTTGCAACGTAACATGGTACGGTGAATTGACGCCACCTTTGATCTCCACGCTAACTGCAGACTGAAACAAGCACAAACAGTTTTACAATGAAATCTCTTTGCGTACAATTATACTCGACTACTCACTCCGTTGTCCATTCTTAACACTGTCTTCCCTAGTTGCGTGATGCTGAAGTGTTGCGACACCAATTGACTGTTCCTCCATTTGACCCTCATCCTCATCGATTCTGTGACCGGCCAGAACGGTATGGTTTGCCCAGCGAGCAGATCGTTCCACAAATCCGCCTGATCGTTCTCCTCCATGAACCTGAGGGTTCTCTTCATCTTGTTGGTGATGTAGAAGTAGGGAAGGAACGTGATGATTTTAGTGAAATTCGGGGAGAGACGGGAACTCTCAATCTCCGTCAAGATCCTGTACTTTCTACCACGTTCTGTATCCTTGCACACGATCAGAGACATGGATGTGATCCCCTCCAATCCGAAGGGCAACGACCATTCAGACTGGTGAGCTCTTAATCTGACTGTACTTTTCTTATTGTTCTTCTGAGAAAACACCATCAACTCTTCCTCTGGAATTTCGTTGATTACATGGGACTGACACTCCTGAGAATGAGTAAATCATCACGTTGAATATTAATGTCAAAATATGTAACTGAATATGAAATATTTTTGAAAATATGGAATACGAAGAATATTGAAGCTCGAACTGCAGTTATTTTGAAATAAGTTCAGCTACTTAGTGAATTAATCACCAAGTAAGTAAATCACCTTGATGAACAGAGGCAATCCAGATTTGTTTATCATCCAATATTGAGACTGTATGACAATGTGCCAGCTGGTTATTTTGCACAGTTCTATGCACAGTAAGAACGGTTTCGTCGATTCCAGTTCGCCGTCTGCGTTCATCACGACGAACTTCTTCTCCAGGCTCGTGTACAGTTTCGTTGTTCCGGTCCAGTACACGCCCAGGTAATTCTGCACCTTTAGAGATGAGAGACATATTTGAATCAGTTCCAACATCTCGCGTGTACGTTGCAACGCAGGCAGTACCTTGAAGACGAACTGTATGTCCGTGTTGCAGTTCAACGAGTGCACGTTTATCCTCTCCCCGGGCTCGATCTTCACTTCGTAGTTGATCGCGGGTATGTGAACGTCAATAACGAACGGTAGCTGATTGTTGAAGCTAAAAGGAGGATGGATGCTTATTAAGTAATTCGGCACCTGGCAGCTCGACCTCGTGGTTACTGGTATCTCGTTGCAGGAAACTTTCACGTAAAACACGGAATTACTTTCGTCGCCCTTCATTTTGCAACATATGTCCTTGATCACGTTCGTCGTTGCGCTCAGTTCTTTCCAATAAATTCCCTCCTCGCTCACCTGGTACTTTCTGAAGACAAAAAAAAAAAAAAAAAAAAAAAAAAAAAAATAANTGTCAAATATTTTTTCTTCTACTCACTCTAAATATGCAGGCAGTATGTATACAGGGAAGTGGTAAGCTATGTATAAGGGAACACTGTAAGTGGAATCGGGTTCGATGATTGTCATCCTGATGTTGTCGTCGAAAGGATTCGTAGGCTTGCCAATGCACGTGAGACCCAATTTGTCCAGCAGCGACTTTTTGTAGTAGAGGCCCAGCGCGTAGGATGTTTCGTTTCGAAACTTTCGTAATAAAACATGTCCTTAATGTAGTTTTTAGTAGCACATTAATCTAGTTCTTAATAGTACATTAATGTAGTTCTTAACAATAGAACTACCAAAGTGGTCAAAATGACCAATTTTTGTTGGACATTTTGTAGACGTGAAACAGCGTATTTTTAAAGATTTAAATAATTTTTCAGAAAATATACGAATAAAAGCTTATATACTCCATTGTATTATAAAGTTTCTGTATTTTTTTGTCTCCAACTTTATGGTCGTTATTCATTGGTCGGTAGTTCTAGTGTTAATGTCTAAAGGTGTTCTTAATGCAGTTCTTAATGTAATAATAATAATTATAATATATACATGTGATAATACATTATTATATTATAATATACATACATTAATGTAGTTCTTAATAGTTCTTAACATTAGAACTACTAAAATGATCCATTTATAATTTTTGTTGGACACGTTGATTGGAGACGTGAAACTGTATAGTGTATTCTTAAAAACTTAAATAATTTAAAAATATACAAATATAAAAAGCTTGTATCATAAAGTTTCTCTACTTTTCTGTCCTCAATCAATGTCTCTGATAGAAATTTTAAGCTTCATTAATTGGTAGTTCTATTGTTAATGTCTAAAGCATGAAACAAATGAGGAAAATCAAACGCTTTACCAGCAAAGGTGATCGGACGGTGATCGTGCGGTACAAATAATTGCTAGTGGTAGCTTCTATGACCAAATGATAGCGAACTTCGTGTCTAATGGGTCGCAGAGGGATCAAATTGCAACCCTGCTTCTTGGGGCAATACACCAGCACATCTTCAAATTCTACAAATCACAATTCACGGTGAAGATCAACAACTGCAAGTTTCGTTTTCAAGAAAGAAAGGGAACATTTCCAATTGAGAATACCTTTGAAAATGATTCGCAAGGCGTCCCCGGTGATCGTCTTGTACACACCGATCGAGGAGTCCTCCTCGAATATCTCCTGCATCGGCACCGACTGGCTCTGAAGATTCGCATCGGGATCGGCAAAGTCCATCTCGTTGTCAACCAATCGTGGACTTGCATGTCCAGAGTGAGTCTCTGCTTCTGGACTGCTAGGAATGCTCGCGGCTGGACTAACGTCGTGGTAGTCTTGGCTGGCAATAACTCGAGTGGCGTTCTTCTCGTTATTCTGAAAAAAAAAAAAAAAAAAAAAAAAAAAAAAAAAATNGAATCACTCCTCTCTAGAACAATGTATCCATCTGATGTACGAAAATAATATCAACTGACCTCGATGATGGAAAATAATTTTAACTGACCTCGTCCAGGACGAGAAGCTCTATTCTACTCTCGTGGCCGATGTCGTTTTGAAGGTTCAATTTCTTCATGCCGGTGGGCACTGTCGGTATCCCGCTGGCAGCTTGTTGAAACGCACTGGCGATGATATCCACCACGATGATCAAGTTGGGAGTGATCACCACATTGAGCTTCTCCTCCGCGGATACAATGATGTATACTGCTGTGTCGTTCGACTTTATCGACTCACGGCCAAGAGGACCGACTAAAGCGGCGATTAAAAAAGTCTATCGTGAGAACGAACGAATTTGAGTGAATCTAATTCAATGGCGAAGCTGTTGCACGACAGATTCTTACAAGAGTCCACGTTACACTCTGGTGTCAATTCTAATCCCTCGTCCTCGTTCGTGCTGCTATCGTCGCTGTCGCTGTCCTCGTCCCCGCTGCTATTGCTGTTGAATAAATAGTTGGAAGTTCTGATCAATTTCTTCTGCCCTTCCTCGTCGTCTGTGTCAGAGTCTTCCTCATACGTCGAATACATTTCCGTTTCTGTAAAGCGAAATAGTGTGTTCAGCTTGTCTCAATAAGAAGTTCACACTCTCTCTCTCTCTCGACATTAATTGATAAATATTATATGTGGAGAAAATTATAAAACACTTTGCAGCTGAAATTATTGGTATAAAGATTTTCATTGTATCTGTTGTAGGCAAATCAAAGTTCTGTAATTTCAATTAACATTTATCAATAAATTGAACGATTACTCAATTTAATTAACTTAATTTAACAAGTTAACAGTTTAACAAATTCTTAGTTTAAATAGAAATAGTACAAATACTTCACTTAATTATATTTATCAATATATTTATCAATATAATTAATTATATTATCACAAAATTATAAGACATTAACAAAGAAAACTATAAAAATGCTATAAGTCTTCATATAATCACACAAAATTTTCCAGTCTTTTTTTATGTTGATCCTCCTTTATTTTGTACAACTTTTTTCATTCGAGTTGCTAGGCTTTTTTTTGAATAATTCTTTTTATATAATATTGATCTGAATTCCTCCAGGCATACAAAGTTGCTTCTGTTATTGTATTGCTTTCCACTTTCATACATTATCTTGCTAACTTTTTCTGCTTTTAATTGCAGAAATTCTATTTTCCTTTCCTTATTCAGTGATTTGTCTCGCATGACATGTTTCTTGTTTTATTAATTTTCAAATGTAAATCAACAAACTCACTTTATCAAAGAATTTGTGAACAAACATATAGGCAAATACAACAACTCTCTGTAACAAACTAGTATTAGTGTCTGGTTATACAAAGAAGAAGGATCAACCCACTATTAATATCAAAAAAAGACTCAAAAATTTTGTTTAATTATGAAGACTACTTTTGTTTTCTATGTTTTCTTACAATTTTGTCCAAGTAAAATTGTATTATTTTTGTTTAAATTAAGAATCTGCTGAAATATTCGTCCAATTTGTGGAAATATTAATTAAAATTAGATGTCTGACTTGTATGTAGTATATAACAAAACCTTTGTTATATACTACACCAGTAACAAGCTCATAATTTTGTATGTTTCACGTACCGCTTGACTTTGTTACATTCAAGTGGTCTGGATTTATGAAGACCATATCCGTGACATCCTGATCTATATTATTTCTAAGATTCTTTCTCTTCACTTTCAAGGCATCTTGTTTCACGTGCTGGCACGAATCGGTTGGATTCGAATTCACCAGAAACGCCTCGCCGTGGCGCATCTGCAGACGTGCAGCGAGATACATAAGTGTTCATTACACAATCCACATTGCGAAAATTGAAACTTACTTTTATCATCAACTCCCACGACTTGTAACTCGCGTCGTCCTCCGAGCACAGATCAATCAGGGGCTCCCAATTTTTGCAATCCATGTTGTAGCAGAACGCGTGAAGCTTCACGTTCGACTCCAGATCGAAGGACAACCAATCGTTCACAGAGGCTGTGATCACGCTCTCCACCTTTATGACAGGAAATCGTTCCATCGAGTATTCTATTTCCAACAGCAGGCACAGTATCACCGGTTTCAAATTGAGCGTCAGCACGCGGTCACTATCTTCGCAGATCAAGTGTGAATCATCTATGAAGTATTACAATCTGTAAGAATTGCCATATTCTCTACAAAAAAAATTCCCTCGGATGATGAAAACTTACTGTTGTGCAACTTTTTGTACGGTATATTCGAAATTTTCTTCGGCGTCCACAAATTACTATGCATGTTAAAATCTTGAGTTGCAAATCTGTCTTCCAACTTCATGTTGATACTGTCTGCAAAGCTTGTGGCCTCGTTCAATATCTAAAATATACATAATACATATATTATAATGCAATATACGTAATGATATACAATAATATATTATATAATATACACAATAATATATTATAATACAAAATTATTGTGTATATAAATTCATATACAACTTTAATTATCTGCTATACTTTAATTTCAATTTCAGTCATATTTTATCAAGTGGCTTTTATCGAACAACCAATATTTTTAACAATCAATATTTCCCTTGTGGAGAATGTATTATTATTATAATACATTATTATATTATTATATTATGTATTATATCATAATAATGCATTATTATATTAATAATAAAGATTATTATATTAATGTACTATTATAATAAAGATTATAATAATATATTATTTTAATATGTATTTTTAATAATATATTATTTTAATATATATCATTAATATATATTATAATAATTATAATAAAATTATTATATTAATGTATTATTATATTAATAATACATTGTCACAATAATGTATTATTGATTGATAATAAAATTAATATATTAAAAATAAATTAATAATGTATTATTATATTATTAATTATAACATAATAATGTATTATTACATTAAGAATATCTTTAGCAATATCCAGCACTAGGACTACCGACAACTAAACCATAAAATTTTCATTAGAGACATCAAAGTGGACAAAATAGAGAAGCTTTGCGGTAGCAGTAGCTTGCACAAACTTTTATCTATACATTTTAGCATAGAAAAAGTCATTTGCACCTCCTCTAAAAATGCACTGTAAAACTTCTTCAACGAAAATTATAAATTGTTCATTTTATTTTCACTACTTTTTGGTAGTTCTAGCGTCAAGCGTCGAAGAGTAAAATTGTTGTAGCAACGTGACACTTGCGTTAATGAACGTATGCATGATCTCCGCGGAGAGATGAACGTCAATTTTGTTCACCGCGACGGTGTAATTGACGTTGAATTCGGGCGCCTCCTCCTTCCTGCAAATTTCAACGTCGCACGGCCTTAGTAACCAAAAGGGGACATGGCGTGAGTAATTGCCCTGTTTCTTCGACTTGGCACGGACGTCGTTGAGCGTGTAAATGATGGACGACGAGCAACTGTGTCTACTGCTCTCGATCGACACCTCCGCTTGCAGTAGGATCACGTGCGCGTTGCTGGCCCTCAGGTTTCCAAAAAGCAAGATCTCCGGCTTGTGTATCCTCACGGACACCGAGGCATCTAGATCAAAGGCACTTCTTTCAAACAAGCAGTTTTCTTTCTCTCAGTTGCTTTACAATTGTGTTGTACGAAACTGAGTAGTAGTGCAACAGTGATAACAGAAGAGAAAAGTATCAAGACTCTGTATAATATGTGATATGCATAAATACCTGGCTCCTCTGTGAAATATTGCGCATACTTTAGTTTACTTTTATCCGCGGTGGTAACGTCTCTGTTCTTGATTTGAAACAAATATCCACTGTTTACTTTATTTTACTAGTAAACTGAAAAGTCTGCTCTACAAAGTAACAGCTAGCGCGGTAAGTTGAAACTTGGCGGGCTCGGTTCACTTACTGTCGCGGTGCTGTTATTCTCATATCCGTGATTAACGATCCCTTCGTCGACTTGGTCACCAGGGAAGCAGTCCATGACGTAGCGAATCAGGTGCAACATGAACGGCACCGATAGGTTTATCCTCACCTCCTGGATAAGCGCGTCGTAGCATTTCTCTCCAGCTGGCGTGCGAGTGTACGTGATGTCAACGATGGGAGACATCGAGATGGATATACAAGATTCAGGCTGCATTCCAATCTGCCTCGCCGGTGACTGGATTATTCTACAATTCAGGCACGCTGTTAAGCGTCGTCGAATTGAATGAAATACACGACAAATGGCGAAGCTACGAACTTTCTTATAGTCTGAGAATCCTTTCGAGTGTCTTGCAGGAGGCAACTCTGAAGCGACAGTTTCATCTTCAGGCTCTTGTCGCTGTAAAACGCGTACGTGTTGATCACCTCTCCAAACGTTAGCCTGCACAGGCCGCGATTCAAGTCCCGAACCGGTGAACTCAACACCTGGAAGTATGTTAGGTTAGGTTAGGTTAGGTTAGGTTAGGTTAGGTTAGGTTAGGTTCAGGTTAGGTTAGGTAGAACATCAGACACTTAATCTGAGCGGAAAAAAAGATATTGTTCTTTATGACAACAGCACGAATAGAGCTCTGTGTGCATAAAAAGGTCCGAGAGCTCTCCCAACATGCAGAGGACCGCCATCGTGAAGGTTTTAGTCGGTAAAAATCCGACACTACCTGGGTCTTCCCTTAAAAGACTCAGGTGTCTTATCGAAGATTTCCTCCACGTAAAAAAAAAAAAAAAAAAAAAGGTTAGGTTTAGGTTAGGTATGTTAGATTAGGTTAGATTTAGGTTAGGTTAGGTTAGGTTTTGCATCGATAATACAATGTAAATTCCACGCGGTGAAGCGATAGAATAGAAGGAGAGCTACCTCCTCTGAATCCAGAAACAGATTTAACTGCAATCCTTCCAGGCTTAGTTTCGTATTAATCTCGCATACAGAGTTCTCATTTTGCGTGAGGAAATCCTCCAGCTTCTTCACCATCGCGTCCTCGTTGCTGATCTTCCTCAACCGGTCCGCCATTGCAGACTGCGTCTCGTTGAAATACGTGTCTCTGAACAAAATGATCTTGGAAATGTTGTCCTTCCACACCAGTATGCTAGACTTCAGATCTTTCTGACTCAGATTCACATATACGAAGTCCACGGAACCTTGCACGTTGAACAAGCCACAAGTCTGGAACTCCATTGCACTGCGATACTCGGTTTTCCTCTTGATATCGAAATGTACGTGTACCGGCTCGACAATCGGTTCCTGCAAGTGAAATTAGTCGAATGAAATTAGTATTACAAGTATCATGTGACTTTGACATCGTGCCTTACTTGGATCTCCAAGTCGCGACTGAGCGTCATAATTGCTCTGGACACGGTCATATTGTTTAACTTTATTAAAATATTGTCAATCGTTATCTGGCTCGAGTCACCGCCGCACGTTTTAACACTCTGTGTCGACTGATCCATCTTCTTGAAGAAATTCTCCACCGACAGTACGCCTGTATTCAATACCAACAGACTCGGGATTTCTTTACGCTGCGGCAGCAAAAATACCGGGCCTTGTATGTCGATGAACATGTGCAGCTTCGTCGCGCTTCTTTTGAACGCCTCGAAGCCACCCGCGAGCCTCTCGGTCAAGTATTTCTTCAATTGCAACAAGTACGTGGACGTGAAGGGCGCTAGAAAATACTGCGAGAATAAACGACAAGTTTTATCACCAACATGTGATACACGGTGTTGTATTGAAATAATAATAATAATAATAATAATGATAATAATAATAATGATGATAATGGCGTGCAAGTTAGTACCTTCAGGTCGTACAGAATTTTGCAAGTGAGCACGCAATTCATTCTTCCAATGGATAGCTTGAACGTCCCGTCCGACATCACGTCGTCCTGCTTCGTATCGATGTCCGAGCATTTGTACAATTTTGGCATGTGTCTCACGTACTTCAAATCGAGAACCCTGTCCTCTTCCGTGGTTAAAATCTTGCAACGATTAAATTTCGAGTTGAGGATACTTGCATGCGTGTGATTGCTAATTAGTAATAGGTTTGATTCGCGATTCACCTTTGAATAAAGCGTGTCCTCGCTCAAATCTTCAATCGATAGATGTCTAAGGTGCGCGCGTAACACCATCCTTTCGTTGGCATTGTAAATGCAGTCGTTCTCCAATCCCGAGATCTGTATTTCTATCAAATCGAGATCCTTGTCGCAAAATCGTACAACGAGGGCGCTAAGCCGAGCAGAATAATTCAACTTGATAGCGCCTGAAATAAAAGAAGGAAACAAAAAATGAAATATTACGATTTTGTTATTAATAATAACGTTATATGATATTAATTATATTGTAGCTGATAATATCATAATCCCTTTACCAAGTGGGATTCTCATTAATAGTAATATTAAATATATCATAATTAATATTATTATAATGTTGATTATATTGTAACTGATAATAGTGTCAATCTCTTTACCAGGTGGGATAGGTGGATCATCTTCTTTCGCTTTCCAATGTGCAATTCTGTGACACATGCTCTCCATGAAATTGAGGAGATTGTTGTTTTCAAAAATGCTAGAAAAGAATGTTGTCTGTCATACAAGTTTCCTCTTTCATCGCGTGAACTGACAAAGATAGTCTACTACGTACTTAACTAAATTATACCAGTACTTCCGAATTTTCAACAGCGCAGGTCTGTGTAAATTTACGTTAACGTTCAATATATTTACAACGAGAGATCGTTCGATACTTTTGAAGTGGGACTTGAAGTCAGGGCAGTTCGACTTAACCTAAAAAAAAAAAAAAAAAAAAAAAAAA